>JAQGAF010000548.1:0-48040 GCA_034687865.1 Kryphioiulus occultus | reverse complement strand
TGGCGTTGGTGATGGGCCCAATAGGTGCGAAAATAGGCCAACGTTAAAAATTCCACAAACAAACAAACAAACAAACATTATTATGAGCAGAGGTTTTCTTTGGGGGACTTTCAAGTATTACATCGTCATCTTGGGAGGGGGGCTTATCCAAATGACGTCAATCATTGCTGTTTTATAAAACATTATTACATTACCTTTTTACTTGTATGGGCTAAATTTTGTCATTTCTGATGTAATTTTGTATAAAAAATTCACTCAATTCGGAAATTCGGAAAATTGGTCAAATCAGGGTTCCCACAGAACCTGGGAAAGTCAGGGGAATTTTGAAAAGTTTTCAAAAAGTCAAGGGATTTCTTATCTTTCAATCATAAGTGCGATAGAAGAAATTTCATATATTGATTAAAGCGTGTACCGTGGTGATAAGGTGAAGTCGTCAATTGCGCAATGAAGTAAAACCCCAATATGGCAGATTAGTTCCTTCTATTTGGCTTGATTATCACCATATCGAAATTTGCCAAATGAAAAATAAATTCACTTTATCTCAGTACGTCTATTTAAAAATCCAAATTATAAGTGTGTGGTTAATACTTTGATATGATGCGAATTTCTTTACTATCTGTATACAAATTCAATGGCCATATTGATAAAGTCAGGAGGAAGTCAGGGGGATGTGTCTGAAAATTGCGAAAAAATGATGAACGTCACCTTGGTAGGGAACTTGTAATATTTAAAAAAAGACTTACGCAATCATCCGTGACGTATGACGTAACGGTGTGAGCAGGTTTTTATGGGTTAAAATTTATCCTTGCTAATCTAATTGGTATATAAAGTTGGCTCAATTTGAAAGTCTCTAGCAAACCCTCGCTGTTAATGTTAAGGATGCTTTGAGGTAAATATTTGGAAATGACACTCAGTAATGACACTAAATTCGGTCGATCCGTTGGGGAATTCATGCTTAGATTGAAACATTGAAATGTTGCATCCCTTTTAAAAATGTACTATTGCTAGGCAAGAACCCCCCCCCCCGTCAAACCAACTCAACATGGGATAAAAGCATCGACCGAAAATTTACATTTCTTCGTAATAGGATCCAGCACTTCCATTGAACATGTTATTTATTTATATGCTGTTCCTCGGCTTTTTCCTCCTGTTTTACATTTTCATGTTCAGTAAAACGAAATAAACAGCAACATAACGACTTAGTGGTTCACCAGGGACCTGAAACAAATGCACGAAGAGCCATTCGGAGTTGTTCTAGGTATGGGGATGTGGTCGTGGTTTTATCGTTTATTTAAGGTGTTTTCCCTGGCTGTAATGGAGGCTTGCGACAACATGGGGTAAAGGGGAAATTTCGTATAGTTGTCGTTTCTCGGTTTGTGAATATTTAATCACTTGCTAGTGATTTGAATAATGCTTCTGGATGGATTTCCTCTGGGTTGGATGCAGGCATGCGGAGTTACTAAACAGCTTATGGCTAATACCATTTCTCAGATGTTGTTTCAGATAATGGTTATAGGGCAAACTTAGCATCGCATTTATTGCTAAGTAATCTACAGGGTGGGCGATATATCGCGATCTATTGTAAAAGGGTTGCATTTTTTATTAATTATTGATGGATTTTCGCAAAGTAAGCTTTATTGTGGTTAAATGGACTAAATATTTTTGCCAAACTACTCACTGTCGTAAAATGCAGGGTCTTGTTCCTACCTGATATGAGGGCCATCCACACTGTATGAGGCTCCAAAAACATGACCACTGCCAAACACCCATAAAGCAGACTTTTCTTCCATCCGTCCAGCCACAATACGTAGTCCCAATATCGTAAACACGGATGATTGTCATCGCTGGGGAAAAATGAAATAAAAATATTTAGCATTTTCCGATTTGCCCCATGATTGTTTGGATGCTAAAGCGATTTATGGCATAATTTTCAAGCAAAGGAACTCCATTGCCTGGATACCATAAGACTAAACTATTTAGTGATGACGAGGGTTTCAGCTTTAAATTAGTTTTACCATTTTAGTTTCATCGGTTTATCCAGCTACATAAACAGAATCACATTTTTGAACATGCTTTGGACAATTTGAAAATGCTACAGTAAAATTGCCATGGGTGCTATTCCGCCATTTTTGAGATTTTTTGCGCTTCTGATGATCGAAACCTAGAGGAAGTCCTATCTGTTTTATTTTTGGCCGATAACCATTTCAATATTTAGAATCTATAGATTGTTAGACTACGTAGGCCTCTAGACATACATGTATATGTACTAAAAACACAAAAATGTAATATACGATGCATTGATTCTCTTGGACTGATGAAAGGATGTTGTACTCACTCCAGACATGTTAATGCAATTGAGTGAATTGATTGACGAATTGACAATATTATCTATTGTGGCGGAAGAGATTTTTTTCGTTCTTTGAATCACCAAGACAATCTAGTGCCTTAAGTAAATATACTATGTATCTATGTATCTCAAACTTTTTTTGCCGAAATGGACACGATTCTGCACTTTAGATACGATCTAAAAAACGTAAATATATGTGTGCTATTTTATTTACTATTCCATTTGTACTGACATGCAATTTTAAATTTGAATTACCGTACGGAAACAATTCTGAACAAAAATAATTCCAATGTTTTAGTGGCTTTTGTTTCACATTATCCAAAATGTATTTCAAATAGTGGCACTTTAATTGGTCATTCCTTGGTCTGATTCGGGGTTTTATTTTGAAACTGAATATATGCACTGCCAGGGTTCCCACTTAAATGTCAGCGAAAATCAGGGAATGCCAGGGAAATGAAAAAGTGTTAGGGAATTATAGAGAATTCGTGAAAATTCGCTAAAATGTCAGGGAAATTGAGATAGTTTGCATCAGTCAATTGATTAGTAATAATATTTGAAAAAATTGGGATAAAATCCATCGATTTCCTTATTTTATTTTAATTTTTATGTAAAATGTGAGGGAAATCCACTTGAGAATTTTGAGGCGGAAAACTGGCTTCATTTGATAATAATATTATGCTTTGCTTGAGATTCTTTTTGAGTTTGTCATTGCACTTCATTTCACAAGATCTATATCACATTTTGATTTCAAATTCCTTGATCCTTGGTGGAAAAATAACTAAAAGTGTGACCAAACTTGGTCAAAACCTTTAACATTCTTTTAACACAATTTTTCTTAAGGGCTGACGTAGGTGCTATTTTTACTTCTTTATCGTGGGCTTTATACCTTTCAGAAGGCAACAAAAGAATATTTTGATGCCTGAACCAAAATCCCCTAAGCTTTGCAGTAAAATGACATTTAGGCCTCTGGGAAGCGTATTGTTATTGTAGCTCCTAGGTCGCCCAATTTTATTTGTTCATATAGGCATATAAAACGATTGCAATAGGTTTTGAGTTCCAAATGTATGTAATCTTACCTTATACAAAGACCTAAAAAAAGCGTGACAACCCAAGTTGTTTCCAAGAAAGAGATTAAAAATGCAACTGCTCTGCAATAAAGAAAACGTTTACGAGATTTGTGAATACTCTTGCGGGAAATGGGTTTTAGACAACTTCTGTATTTCACGTGTACTTTTCTGTTTGTAGGCCTAGAGACGAATTTTCAAATGAATAAAAGAAAATTGCTTTTCTCCAAATAATTGAAATGAGTTTACGTGCGAAAATTCGCACCGTGTGAAATTCACTCGGCACGTAGGCCTACGGTAATTCACTTACAGAATGTAAATACCAAGATAGTGTCTGTGAAAAATTACGTCCGCTCCAACGCCGTACATTCCTGAAAAGAGAGGAAAAATCCAGTTACAGAAAAATGTATACAGTAGCGCGTAGCTAGAGGAGCCAATGACTCATGCACTAAAGCAAATATAGCAAATATATATTTTACATGTTATAAAAATGATGTATCTCGAGTAAGACCACCATTAAGGTGCGTTTACACTATACATGTATAACAAAACGTGTTATATTGCAAGGTTGATACAACTTGTTTGAAAATGAGAAGACAAAATTTTACTTAACAGTCAATCGAGTGGGCGTTACGTAAGAAGTTGTATGACAGGTTTAAAAACTAATTTTTTTACATAACAATGTGTTGTGAGATACTCTAGTGTAAACTCACCTTTAGCAGTCAATTTTTCTAATGTACGCAAAAATCTGTATTTCTCACGTTTTTCAATTGCAGTTTTAATAGCGATGCCCAGCTATAGATTCTTCGCTAATTGTTCCATAAGTTCTCTATAAGATTTAGCATGTTTATAGACCCTTACGTCAAAGCATACTTGGAGTTTTATTTCATGCTGGGCTCAAAGCGTGTTTAAAACAGTGAATACATGTACATGTATAAGCTAGAAAATAATGCATGTGGGGACGTTAAATTATTATGTAATCACAATCATAATTTCCTTGGCCCCTTCACCACGCCCTCCTCTGTCGGCGATATATCGCACATGCACTGTAAAAGTTACACAACTAAAAAAATTCCAACTTACAGGAGACGCAAGTTTGTAAATGTTTTTGTCATAGAGTACCATTATTACCGACGTGACATATTGTACCAGCAAATTCTGCAGGAACTATGGGGTTCCAAGACATTTTATTTTCTGAAGATAGAGATCATTCATTTTGCTTGACGTAATACTGCAATAAGTGAACCGAAAATTGCAATTTTTGAGTTGCGTCATCTTAGAAATACACGTGCGATATGGTGAGTCCTGGCTTTTACCCTAAACTGGTCATCGCATATTATTTTATATCGTCTGATGAACGCACTAGGCCCATTTTAATGTTCGTAATTCGCCCGTGGAATGTTAACCACAAATGTCTATCGAAGCGTGCTGAAAGGGAACAGAAGTTGCACGAAGATGATAGGCCCCAGTAATAAATCGTCGTTTTCCTCAGAGCTACGCATTATTTCGGATGAGATAATTGATCAATGAGAAAATGTATCAGGGTTTTCCTATATATGCGGTTCTCAGTATGAACCTCAGCAATAGTCTCCATGTATTTTGAAGATTCCCTACAGGCAGTTTATTAAGGATGAATATACAGCATTACCCACGAGCCTCTGCTATTACAGTACCTTGTGACATGTTCAATCAATAACAGACCAACTATTATTTGGAGGCTCATCCCCTCCTGTCCTCCCATGAGGAAAGATCAGTACATGGTCACTATGCTGGTGCCTGTAGTCTTTTTTTGCGCCACTGATATCAGTACATACTGTACATATCACTACCATTATTGATTTCACCAGAAGCGAAAAACAGCACCACCACTATTTAGTACTGGTATCTGTATGTGTAATTGCGTCAGTATTATCAGTGGTAGGCCTACATGTATCACTACACATGGTGACATTTTTGTTTCAAATTTTACTTCGGTGAGTTTGGATGCTACATGTAGGTTCCATGACTTCTCAGCCAGACTCTAACCAGTGACCACTCGACTATCTGGTACAAGACAATGGGTTAACGAGAATGTAACGCCAAGTGAGGCATCTGGTGGTCATAATGATGCCGCTTGAAACGCCAAGCGGTCCTACTAACATCACGTGAGACACCTTGTGATCATCATATGTGACACAATGGCGGAGTGGTCCTAAGGACCCATATTGTCAGTACCTGTACTGATATTGTAGTGATGTACTGTATGTTTCCTCGTGTAATGTAGAAATTCAGATTTGGACCCAAGCCAGGAATTTGTGACGGGTCAACGTGTAATCGGGCAAGAATGTGATTGCTATCTACCGCATTCTTGAGGGTGTTTGGGCCCTAAACTCTATACATTGGGCTGATGCGGAAAGTGAGATTCACTCGATTGTTGCCCTCGATGTTAAACGTGCATGCGCGACAGGGATCCCTGGATAAGTACGTATTTTAAATGTACATTTTTATTGTAATTTTAATATGAATAGTCATGGCACTATTATTTGAATTATAAATTGATAGCAATACACTTTTGAATTTTCCAAATGTTGGGTGTCATTTCCATGTGCGACATGTAGTGTCAGTGATGATATAGTGATGTCAGGTGAGGCAACTACACTACATGTATAAAGCTCAGTAGACCTATAGTGATTTTGGATGTTCAAACTTCAATTTAATTACATTTATATGTCAATTATGAATATCACTAAAGTAAGCATGTGCAATAATTTAATGCTAAATGTGTGCAAATGTACTGGTAATACCACTGATATCTGTAGTTTATACGAATATCATCACATATCAGTAAATTTGTACTGGTATCACTACGATTTGTACTGATTTTTACTGATCTTTCCACCAGGGCTGATTACTCATCCTAGTTTTTGGATTGAATCTTTAAGCAATGAATATAGATAAACGGTCGATAAATGTTTCATCCTTGAGCAACATTATTATCTTGAATATAACCGATTTAGGCTCTGTGCATGCGATGTACTGCACGATTATAGGGTCGTTAATAACGAGAGCTGATTCGCATTAATGGGGTCCATGTTTAGCACGAGTGTGGGTGGCTTCCGGTAGCTTACCTTTAACGATGGACCATTCCTCTCCACCGCGTTCAGGAGTTGGATAATGCGAAAGAAGATGCTTAAATTGCGGTGGACTTCGATTTTCAATAGGTGAACTGATGTGCGAGTGGGCAGTAATGGTCGGATGCGGAATTAGAAAATGGACCTCCTGAGGTCGCTGAAGAGGCTCGACCAAGGTCTTCAAGAAGGGCTTTCTAAGTGTGTTGGAAACGAAAATCCAGCGGCATGAGCCTGCAGGGGGTCGCAGCTCTCGCAGTCGGGTAATATAGTGTGAAATGAACTCCATCCAATTGAATTTCTGCCTGACAACACCGTTGTTGCTTGGCTTCACCAGGCCAAGAGGTGACTGTTTGCTACTACATGTGGAGTCTTCCTCCAATGTCCTCTGATTTATGGCCTCGCAAATGCAAGGTTTTCATTTGCAGTGAAAGCACTATCACATCCAGACGTGCATGCCTTTTTGGTTCTCAGTGTTTCCAAATTGGAAAACCAAAATCCCATTTTGCAGAGAATCTGACGCAGCTGCTGGGTCCTCGGATTGTGCCGAGATTGATCTGCCGCATAACAAATGCAAAGTCTGTCGTCGCCCTGCTGGAAAATGCGGCTTAATTTTTAATGCATATTACCTGGGGCTTTGGGATGAACACGCAGCGCCAGATAAGGCATCCTGGAGCCATGTATTATGATAGATCCTCTTGGATAAGACGAATTTTTTGCGTTGACAACCATATTGCTGCGTAACGCTGGTGAGCTGATGGACCATTTTGTGGTCCATCGAAAGCTGCAGTTCTTCCTGCCCATGCATGACAGACCCCATCAACTGCATTTCAACCTGTCTGTCATTCATTTTTAAGTGCCCAGGAGGCGTATGCCTTGGGAACGAGAGAGTTTGAGCTTGAGCAGAGCACAAGTTCAATGCGATATTTATGAACTGTTCTGACAATCAAAGGCATTGGGCTGTCATACAGTGTCAGTCAGTATGACCAGGTCGAAATCTTGATCGTCAGATGGACAAACCTGATATCAAATGCATCTCCACATTTTGTTTCCCACGTTTAGTTTAAAAATATTCGGATATACTGTACTACGATATATTTCCTGCGCCAAATTTGCACAAAATATGCATGTATTTAAACCCTGCCTGTCTAGTGGACAAGAATGAAGCCTGCCTAGCTATCTGAATGAATCCTTTTTTTTATCCTAACCTAACCCGAAACTTACCTAAAACGTAATAGCTTTTTTTGCCTGCCCTAACCGCAGGCAATCACTGATGGCCTACCAGCCGTTAGGAGAAGCTCACTTTATAATAGTGCTGAAAGCAGGGCATGCTCTGTACCAGAGTTTAGCCATACGTTGTTATGCAGATTGGCCACACTAGCAGGAAAATAGGGAAATGTCATGGTATTAAAATCTAGTGGAAAGCCAGACAGTTATCAGGAAATTTGAAACAAAATGGCAGCTTCACTGAAAATCCAGGAATTTTAAGTGGGTTGGCTGGACTTATTCTGCAAGGTGTTTGTATGCATGCATTACGTTAGAATAAACCTAAAACAGCAAAATGCGTGAGTGGTGTAAAATCTCTAAATTCTCTAATTTCTGCTAATTTCTAAATTCTGCTAATGTACATGTAAGTTAATTGGATGTTTAGTTACTAATAAGTTAAACTTGTTAAAATGGAGCATACCGTCTTTCATTCCATATGCATTTGTATAGCAGATGCTTTAATCAATGAGAAAATGTCAGGGAAATAAAAAAATTGTAAAAGTGTGGTCATCCTGTTTACACATTACATAAAATTTAATTTATTAGCATTTAACTCTCCACCCGGACAGCAATCCGGCACGATTTTTTTCAAATGGTTCATTTTTCAATAGATGTTTTTGGGCAGTAAACACTTGGGAGTAAAGTTTGAAATTGGTCAACATAATGATAAATTACTTCATTATACGTTGCATTTTGACAGGTTTGATACATCTATCAGGACATAGGATGCGGTAAATTGCAATGAACGTGAAGTTGCATTTGGCACCGTCATCGTCATTGTCATGAAAATATACGTAGACTAACAAACCGTACATGTTGAATTGGGTATATGCACAGTTTGTTGACAACTTCTCTACTTGTGTGATCATTCTTGCAGTAGAGGGCAATTTTTCCACAGGATTATCACTTGCAATTACTTCGTAGAAGCATTTCACTTTGCCTCACTCTTAAGCCCATATGCTCAGGTGCCCAATCGTAATCCATTTAGTTTTGTCAAGACGGAATCTGCCCATTACAATAAACATATCCCAGGGAACCAGACGCGGAGATAACAGTTGTCACTTGAGGCAGAAATGTGAAATGATTGTGTCGTGAGCGATGCTAGCCCTATCTACATTAAATAATAGGAAGCAAACAGGGGTCATATAATATCGGCTCGCAGCACTCATACGCTCTAAGCTGTGTTTGCAGATTTTTTTTCTCCCAGAAATTCGTTCAACATCACTGATGTTGGCGTGAAAATATAAAGATAAAGTTAATTTAGTACTCGGCGACACCATCGTGTTTTTATCTTTAGGTGGCGCTTGTAGCGTTTTGCCATTGTATAGAATTAAGCTAGAAAATCTATAGGACACAAGTTTCCAGCTATATTTATTGTTTCGGACAATAAAAGCTTCCCCATTACAGAAAGGCCAAAGAAAGAAGAAAGAAAAAAAAATGAAAAAATTGTTTGAAATCAAGTAAAGCTTAGATGGCATCTTTTCAACTAATTGAAATTCTTTTCAAATCCAAGACGTGTATGCTCCAATGCAATTAGACACTGCGCAATATTGCGACCAACCAGAGCACAGCGATTGCTTCTGATTTGAAACTCGTTAGCACCCGACCATTTCGATGTGCAAATTGTGTTTACTGAATTCCACCTACGAATCTTTATTTTTTTTCATTGCTCTCCTCTTCTCTTCGAAATTGTGCCTGTTGTTTACTTACTGGTAATGCAATTTCACAGCCATTGCAATGGATTTTGCTCAAGATACTCGAAGACTAGATGGAAAGCTCTCGATATACACCCAGATACACCCAGCATAATTTACTTAATGCAAGCCGTAGGCCTGCAAAATGTGCAATTGAATTACATCAAATGACAGAAGCTGTCAATCTAATTCACACCATGCAAACTGTTCTCATTAACATCAAAGACAGCTGGTTAGGACTTTAGTGTGTGCCTATTTAAACTACAATTAACGAATGACAAGGAAGGATGACGGGGGGTGACGATGTCATCAGGAATTTGCACTGTACAAAAATCCGAAGAGGGGCAGAAACTGTCTGCATTACTGCCTGCCTATAATATTCACGTTAACTAAAAGCTTTAACCACTGGACAGAACTCTTACGAAACGTATTTCTCACTAAAACCCACATTAGACATCATTAAAATCATCACAGTTTTTCATGGAGAACGCAATGAAATGGCAAATGATCAGGCATGGTATTTTCTAGATTTTCATCGAGTTGTTCGTACATGTATATTGTTGAAGACAACATTTGCTGCTAATGAGTAGAAATGTTACAATAACTTTTGGGAATGCTGGCTCTGGGGAACATATCTAAGCCAAAACGACTTTGAAACGTCTAAATGTTAATAATGATAAAACATCTTTAAGAAAACATTATTTGGTAGCTCCGGGCTTTGTACGCCATAGTTTCTGGTTGATTTTTTACCAGAACTAAGGGAAATCTTGGTCAATCTCTAACTTTCTGATATCAAAAAGAACCATTTTAATATTCAGTAGATGTTTTTTATTATTCCATTGCCTGCCAAATAGTGTTAGTACTGTAGCGCATCCTTTTGAAAGGTAAACCAGGTTGACTGGCCTTCTGGAAAACCTGGAAAAGTCAGGGAACTTCATATAATGTTTGTAAGTTTGTTGTGGTACAACTATTTTGATTGGTATACATGTATGTACATGTAACTCAGAAAAGCATTAGAAAAGCTGTATTTATCTGCATTTTCTAAAAAGAATTTTTTCTCAAAAATGCATGTTTGAGATGCACTGTTCGCATCGTTATTAATATTAGTACGCTAAAAATCCAATATTTCTTGTAATTTTTCTAAAATTTCGCCTACGGCATTCCCTTAATTATTATACATGTACATGTATATGATTAGGCCTACTTATAAAATTGTGGGCTACTTCTATCATTTCGTGATCAGATCTATAATTTGTTAAATTTTCGCCATATAGCATTTGTTTGGATCAAATCTGTAAAAAGTATTTCTTGAGATGTCTTGAAATTTTCCATAAAGTTTATGTAAAACATGGAAAAGTCAGGGAAATTCAATTGAAAATTTGTCCAGTCTCGTGGTAAACGCTTGATCCTTCCAACAGGTTTTTTTAAAATTAACTTTTATAATGAGGGTAGAGCTTCAGGATCCCCTTGCATGATTGGGAATGCAGCATGGCGCCAGAGTGCGCTGTCGGCGCGGGAATTTGCGTCCAGAATGTCACATTGTCAGACCCATCATCGTTAAAGTAAAATTGATTTCAGTATGATATTGGTCGATGGTCGTAACCCGCTTTGGGTTCGTTAAACGAACAAGTCTCGAGTGGATGGTGTGGGGTCCTCGGCTGTTGCAATTCCATCTCAATCTCCCTGTGGGCCCTGAAGGAGCCTTGACATTGATATGCTACAGCATGCTCGCTCGTGATTAAATTTCCCGATGATGAGCGCTAACAACTGAAGCAAAAAGCCCAGTGTCTCATCCCCCGGAGGAACCCTTGTTCAATTGATCAGAGTGAACGACGGTTTGGAAGTCAAATGGAAAGTCGGAGTCAGAGTCCAAGTCCGTTTTTCTTAATTTGAGAGTATAACGCTTGAATCTCAACTGTCACATTGCGTGCAACCATTTGACACTGCATGCCAGATTGGGCCAGGCTTAAGACTAAGAAAATCTCCTCTCGATAATAACACTTTTCAACTCCAACGGTATATAAAAGCTAATAAAAGATACAAGGAGCCTCTGCGCCAAAAAAATAACTTTATTGCTAACTCAGAATGCGATAAAGGGAGAAAATAATCAGCGAAAGTTTTGTAATAAAAGTGATGAAAATCGTGACTGGAGGGCCTTGTGCAGGGCTTGTAGATTTTTGGTTTCTAAGCCCACTTCAGCCTTCTTTTATTAGTTTGCCCCTCTCAGATGACGATCTTGGTGCTCAAAAGCTACGCTAGATTGCCAGCGTTCAGGGGAATTTATTACACGCATTTAATGCAATAGATTTGATGGCTAAATGTGAATAAAAACGTCTTCCTACCCCTTGAGCTTCATGGAAATTTTCAGTGAATTGAATGTGATCCTACAGCCTTGGCCAAAAGTCTGGAGCACCCTGTTCTTGTTTTAGTTGATAAATATTTGGAACAATTTAGCAGAAAATAACAGATTATGATGCTAGATAGTATTGTTTACTTAATGAGCTGGAATACACGAGGTTTCAATAAAGATCAATTTGAGACAAATTTCACTTTAGGCCTAAGCAACAAAGGCATGCACTACATGTAGATCAGTAAAATGTTTGCCAAGAGAGTTCAAAATGCATTGAAATGGCTTACTGAGTTCGCATCTCAGCTCACCGTGAATAGATGTTTGTTTGACAATCGCTGTCAAATGTGAGACTATAATCATGAATCTAGCTCAGCGGCACAATTTACAATCTAGTGAAGAAATTTTGTCATGTAATATTAGCCAATTACTTAAAAGCTGACCAGACAGTATCCAAACTGTACCAGAAGTCCTAACTTCCTGAGAAGAGGTCAAATTCAAGACTTCAGTTGATCCTTATGCCAAAACATAATATTAACCTAATGCGAAAAAGCAACTGGATCATCGGGTGCACGCAAATTCTTGGAAAAATCAGGCCTTTACTCAAGAGGTATGTTTCAGATAATTCGTAGTTTTTGTAAATTCTTATCAAAGCTTATAAATTTTTCATTATTATTTGAAAATTTCTCCAAATATTGATCAATTAGAACAAGAAAAATAACATTTTTGCAGGTATTATGCAAAGAACGCGAATTTTAGGGGGTGCTCCATACTTTTGACCAAGGCTGTATTAAGATTGTGGAAAATAATGACGAACTAGAATTTTAAGAGCATTTAGTTGGAAGTGCAGCAATTTTGGATGTTTATTTCAAAGTGATGAGCGTTATCATGTCCCTATACTTAAAGCTGAAAGCTCAGTTATTGAAGTTTGTTCAACTCATTTGGTAATGTTCGTTTTGGTAGCATTCATTATAGACCAATTTAGAAGTCAACGATTTGAACTTTGACATTAACGATGGCGTTCATTGTCACCTACTTCATTCGCGATTTTTTTGGCTTTCAAATGCGAAATTTTCGTTCTTCGTAGTTATCCATGCATTCACAATGACAGATTTTACACAGCGGAACGGGTTTTCGCACCAGGGCATTCGGGGCTGATGCGCACAAGTCGACTCATTCCCATTTCAACTATTTTGAAGTGGGGTTGTTGAGTGGCAATTTTTTTCTCTCAAAATGTTAAAAGGTTACGTTAAGCCAATCGGCTAGATGAAGATACAATGGACATGATAATCGTAAAGTCCTACCACCATTACAAAAATTAATTTAAAAAATTGTAACTTTAACAGATTTAATCAAATGTAATTTTTGTTATGAGGTAAGGACTTTATGGTACCCTGTAAATCCCATTTTAGGTTAGAATAAGATTGCATAGCATTTGAGAAAAGGTGATTCCAGTTTCAATCTCCCGCAGTGGGCTCCTCATGTCCCTCGCATTGCAAATGCTGCAGCCATTTATTTACTGAGCCAGAAAATTATGCGTGTAAATAAATTTGCGTTTGTTCTGACAGTTAAGATGGCATTATTAAATTAGAGGCCTTGCTTGAATTTTGAAGTACTGAATGTGAGCGCATGTTGCATTGAGTATGTCTTCGCTTGAATTGTTGAACGACGTTGATGCTAACTTTGCCTTTGGTGTATTATCTCGTTCTCCATGGAGATGAATGAAAAATCTGTTTTTTCCAGGGAAATAAGCAGCGACCTTCCTATTTATGGCATTTTCGATGTCATAGTCGTAGTTGCTGCATTGTTGGACGAAAGTTGCATTTGCATTAATGAGGCTCATTTGACGCAGAAATTAAAGCTTTGAAATACATTTGCTTATAAGAAAGTACCATTGAGATTAAGGCTGAATTATGAATATTGCATATTTATGAAGGTGTTTGTTGCTAGCACAAAATCATTTTGTCAATGTTGGCAACCCTCGATATGGATTGACAGGTACTACATATATATAATTATTCGAATAAAACAGTTGTTTATACATTTAGTTAGAAACCGAGTTGTAATGAAAAATTGGAAAAATCTAATTCCTGAGAAAATTAACTACGATATGTTTCACTGAATTCATGGTTGTCGTCAGCAACATTCGAACATACCATGTAATGGGCTAATAGATAGAAATCGAATTATTGAAAAAGCTTCAAAAATTCTATTTCGAATTTATTATTTTCTAAAACTAAGCTTCTTGTTAAAAATGTTATGCAATAAAAGTTCCCAGTATTTTTACTGTTTCCATATATATATTAAACCATCGATTTGGATTGAGAATTTCAGTGTGCATATGCTATAAATTAAACTATAAATTAAACTCACCACAGGGGAAAGTCGAGTCATTAAATAATTTGCATTTCGAATCTTTTTAAATTTATGGAAAAATCGAGTTCGTAATCTTCTGGAGAAAATTTCAGTAGACAACAATAAAAGTTTCACTGTAATTATTTTTTTTTTGACAACCCTCGATCAGGATTGACAGGTATTATATAATTAATTCCATTGCATGATGCGCTTATCAATAAAAATCGAGTTACTAATTTGACTTGAATTTTAATCTTCAATGGAAAAATCGAGTTTCAAATCTTCTAAGAAAAACTTTAATACAATTATAACCCCGTTTCTGTTTATCCCTTCAGTCGAGAAAACCTTATTTTAATCTCCCTGAGTTAAGCTTGCCTATCTAAAACGCTCGTTTATTGGCGTTTAATAAACCCGATAAGACAGTCATTTCAAAAAGGAATTGTGAGTTGCACGCTAATTACCCCTTGCAGCAATGTTTCGTAACAATACATGCATGAACTAAAGGTGAACATAATGAACTAGTAAATAGATTTCTCAACGAGATTCCTTCATTTCTGTAGCACACAGTACACAGTGGGCTTCCCCCAACAGCACGTAATCTTGGCTAGGCAACTTGAAAATTGTTTTGTTTTCCTTGACATAACCTGACCCAACCTAACCGCAATGCATAGGTTAGGCTAGGTTAGGAAAGATTTTATTATATTTGCAAATTACTCCACAAAGCCTACGGGTGTGCATACGGTATATCCTACAAATACCAATCGCATTCGCATGTGATGAGGGTTTAACACCAATAGCATGCTCATTACTATTTATTCAATAACTTGATAAGGGCCATACGAACACATTTTTCTCCTTGCGACTATAAATGCCTACTTGCAATTCATGTACATGTAAACGAGAAGAGAAAAAACTTTTGTTTGGTCAAATGGCGGTATTTTTTGCCGTATTTCTCATTATTCAAACCCATTTTATGTTGTTTTTATATGAAATCAGTTCGCTAAGTTTAGATCACATTGCGTTTCCACTCCGTTGTGTATGTTAATACGGCATTTCAGTTGGAATTTTCAATGAGAAAAAATCTTTATGCTTGGTAGACTTAGGACGGCTAGGAGACGCCTTCAGATAGATACATGTACGAGTGTATATACATTGTTTTTTTTTTCCGTCGCATTATTTGAAATCCTACAACATACTTTTTTTTTTTGGAATCAGACAAGTCTTCATCCTCTTAGTCCCAACCACCGACTGAACTCGAGTGCGGAAAAGCTCACAAAAACCTGATCAATAATATGGCGGAATTTTACAGATTTTCAAAGTGCACAATCAGCTCAGCCCCAATGCTAACTCATCGCCACCGATGTCGCTAGTCAATAATTCACTCCCAGAATGAGCACATTGAACATTCATAGACAATTTCTAAATTTGGTACATGCTCATTTTACTCCGTATATATAGTAGTTTTGCAAAAACAACAATTTGAAGTACACGGTGAGCATAAAGTCCCACCCTCATTGCAAAAATTAATTTAAAAACTGTGCGAGACTAAAGCAACACATTTTGGAAATCAGTAAACTTCCCAGTTTTGTGTTTCATGCATTTAGTTCACAGAGTGCCAGCGTTGTAGCGGTTTGAGAAAATGGCGTCTATGAAGGACAAAGTTCAGTGTTAGCTGGTGTTTATTGTATCGTGATATGAAATCATCTTTAAGTTCTAACGATTACAGTGCCGCCTGCTGGCACAATCTGTGAAAGTTCTTCCTCAATTCAAAATTATTTCTTGTAACGTTAGTATACTTGAAATTCTTGAAATGATCATCTTCATGATCTTCTTGAAATGATCACTTCTTTTATGATCGAACTGTATCACAAGCTTGGTGTATTAACTGCAAGCGTTTCGTTTGACAGAGAAACAATGTTACATCTAAAGTAGAAACTAATATTCTTGAGACGGGGGCTTACCGCTTGGAAACTGCTGTTATAAGCCATAAACATGGCGTCCCTACAAAGTTGGTTCTCAGTAAACTTAGACAAAACGCTTAGAGCGCCAAATTTTGCTATAGTATAGGCTCACATGCATTTATAGAACGTCACTTTAATATTTTCCCATCCGCGTTTGATATTTTGCTGAATTTTCTGCATTACAAACTCTTGTATTAGTTTGAGAAAGTTGTGAGGCGAATAAAAATCAATGCAAAACGTATTGAATATCATGTTATGGAGGTGTTTTAGGTCTTAACGTGGGTCTCACGTCTGGACCAGCCCCTGTCATTAGTTTAGAGAGGATAATACTGTAGACAGTATTTGTTTACACAGATTCTATTGTAGTGCAAAGCGAAGCCTAAGAAGGAAAATACTTAAAAATTACCCAAAAGATTACTCAAGATTAGAAAAATGTCTTAGACAGGGTTTTCACTTTCTGGAAAGTCAGGGAATGTCAATGAATTCGTGAAAATTCGTGATAATGACAGGTGACATCAGGGAAATTAAAATAGTTTGCATCAGCCAAATCAATAGTTATCTCTTATAACAATTTGGGATAAAATCCATCATTTTTCTTAATTTTTTGAAATAACATGTAAAACGCCAGGGAAATGACAGAAAAAGTGCAGGGAAATGTCAGGGAAGTTAACTTGAGAATTTGAATGGGAACCACACAAGAGTGCAAATAATGCTAGTGTGCTTTCATGGTAACTGATTTTCAATCCCATTTCATCGCGAACATGGCCACCAAATTGATTCGCAGCTGAAATGCCAAGGCCTTTTAATTATAGTGCATGTACTTGAACTAATGCTGGATTGCGAACAATGCATTTAATAAATAGGTCTACCCCCATTAATGTATTTGTAAGCCATGGTCTGGACGTTTAATACTCGTTATTGACGTGACGCAACTCTTTTCGACGCCAACGACATTATAAATGGCGGTCTGTCAAAAAATGGTTGGCCATTAGCAACATTCTCTACTAATTGCGCATGTGTTGCGCATTATCCTCGAATTAATATCCCGTGTCACTCCACGCTAATTCATTCACCGCTCGTTAGTGTCTGACAATTTAAAAGAAAATTCAAACTCCGTCGCATGTGCAAAACGCTAATTTGAATTTTTAACAATGGTGTTGGTGATAATGCTCTTGAACGCATCAACGTGGAAGTACATATGACCCAAGGGAGCTCAGACACACTTGTAGGTTCTCAGATTCCTGAATACTATCGCGAGCCTGTAATTTAGTGGTGATTTACATGGCAAATGCATACCCAAATCGACATAGGAATTTGATAGCGTTAACATACAGTAGGCTACCTATTCGGTTGGGTTTAAGACGTTGCATTGCTAGAGAAATAGGAATGTGCTTCAGAAATGCATCCCATAGTAAAGAAGTAGGCCTACTCTGCCCGTTTGGACTTCTATGATTTATGAGCTCATCAAAATATCAATATACTGTATATGTAATATTATGCTTTGCTGCATCAAGCTGAATCGGTAGCAGGAATGGCGTGTATGATGAAGTGATTTTCAACCATGAAGTGCAGTATTAACAGAAAAACTCCGGACAGACACTTATATTTTGTTCTTGCACCCATATACATGTACAGGGTGAACATAAATGTTGGTGAAAGACAGACTGAACGCACAAAAAATTGAGCTTTATCAAATGAACCAGTGGTTGTTCCTGTATGCTAATGAATCGTTCTGATACCAAATTAAGATGTTATAACCTATATATACATTTGGACTCGCCCTGTACAGTATTATAACAGAATTCCCCCATGATGAAATTTTCAACCACCCTGACTGTGCCCTGACTTTACCAGATTGTAAAAGTAATTTCCCTGACCAATGATAGTGTAGAAATAATTATGCCAATGTAGGAAGTGCTATATTTATTGCTTATTTTACGTACTGTGTACATGCATGAACCGGGTGTAGTACACAAAACGTCATAAGGAAATAGCAAATGTACACAGTAGATTGCTTTTTAAATTAACAATTCCGATATTAATTTCTTCACAGAATTACTCTTATCTCAAGTTTTGTGTTATATTTACTTTTTTAGTTTATTATAGTGCGTCAACAGTTTTTTAATCGAATAACTTGGGAATTTTTTCAGCATATTCAGTTAATTATGACGTCTGCTATTTATTTTTCCAAAAATCGTCAATTTCTTTGGGTTTTTTAGTTTATTATAGTGCGTCAAGATTTTAACCGATTAATGTAGAATGTCATGGAAATGACTGAATAATTGACAGGGAATGTCAGGGAAATCGATGTGAAAATTTAAGTGGGAACCCTGTGGAAATGAGTGGTGCTTAAGTTTCAAAATAGTCTTGATTTTAATTAAATTGGTCCTGACCAACTTTCGTATTTGAAGAAGGAAATCAGTAGCAGTGAAATCAGTGGTTCAGACCAATTGAATGGCGCAAATATAGCTCGGTAGCTTCATTGCCAGTGTATACCAATATTCCAATATTGACAATCTGGAAATAAAAATCTTATTTTGAGGGGAAATTCGTATAAGGTGCTGGGAGATAGATAAGTGATGCAGTTTCTGCACAGTTGCATTTGTGACATCCTGCATCGCATTATATAAGCAATGAATTCATCATTGCGAGTTCTTTGAACCCTTTATTTCTGGTTTTGATTGAGGGGAACCTGTATTACCATCAGCTGATACTGCCAGCCTCAGGCGACTGTCTTCGTAAATATTTTCATTGGCTTTTAACATCCTGATTGAATATTCCTGTTGCAATTTCATCGAAGTCGAAGGTGATGTCTCTGGAAGATTCGTTTTATGCTGATGGTATTAAGTCGTTTGCGCTCAATTTGTATGCATATTACATGCTGGTTTTTGCCACCAGCAAACTACTAAGTCAATATTCAAACGTTCTTTATCACAGTAGAAGTGCTGTGATCGGGCAAAAAATCAATTTTTACTTTTCAGTCTGAGAAGACGTTAAGTTTTTGTTGAAAACGAGTCCAGCATGTATTATTAACGCTTTTTTCGTATCCTTGCCTTTTTAAAATTACAGTTAGACAAGGTTCCCCCAGACCTGTAAAACCTGTAAAGGTCAGGGAAAATTGATTTACTCTGAAATATTCAGGGAAATTCAACAAATTAGTAATGCATTTTACATAACTAGTTATTGGTTAGCACGAAAATCAATCAAGCAGTTGCGTGGAAAATGTAATAAAATTGCAAATTTTGCAAAAATACTTATCTAAATTTACTGTTTCCGTATGAAAATGTGTTCTATCTCCAGTTTAGATACAGCAAGCATTAAATATGGACTTCCTTACATGGGCATCTGTCATATTTTTGCATTTTTAGTGGTCAGGGAAATGTAATACTTGAACGTCCCCTAATGAGTACTCACAATTTTCTAGCTTGAAATCAATATACGCGATCCATAAGAATATTGTCAAACATGATAATGTTCTAATTCGAGCACAATACAACGTTATTAAGGGGTTGTTTTCCACATTGTGGCCTAAAGTCGCTGCTTCAAGCCTTCAACGTTGCATTTTCTGTTGAGAATATCGATATCTATCAACTGCATTTGTTTGGCTTGATGTTCAGAAATTACAGTAGCGCCAGTAAGTGATACATGTACAATACGATTTTTCGTGAATGTACATGTACACGATTTACTGCACAAAACTTTGTACCTAACGTTTGGACCTCGTTTATAGCAAGACCCAGGCCTCCATTCCAAATTTATAAATCGTGTGAATTTATGGCTCTTTGCTAAAATAATAAATTTCAAGCTGCGTAACCTATATAGCCTACGCTTAGACTCGATGCAGTACAATGAAATATGTCGAGTGAAAAAATGAAATCGTTCAAAGCCCCTGGACCTGTTTCAGTCATGTCAAAAGCAGCAAATCCCAATTGGCTTTCTCAATATAGCTTATTTACCGATGAATTTCTCATAAAACACCCGAAACCATGCAACCTTATTTAATGGCGTGGTTATTACTTTTCTGAATGTGTTTTTCTCCCGGTTGCTCGTGATAAATGACATCGTTATTTTTCAAGTCGTTTCGTGTCAATCTATATCGTCTGAAAGTATCATTTTTAACTTTTATGGATTACCTTCCGCGTTGAGATTTTAAGCTACGCTGACGCTTGTTTTCGTTAAAAATTGCTACAGCACTTATAAAATTCTTGTAGTTTTTCTCTCAATTGCAATTTAACCAAAATATAAAATTTGCGAGGTATGGTTCTGGAGATGATTGGGTTAGTGCTGGCAGTGAATGCTTCGCTTTTAGGGGCAGCTAAATCTGAAATGACATGGTTATGTTAGTTTAGATTGGGTTAAACATAAACCACAAAAAAATAATGATGCATTCCTACAGCAAGGGCAGGTGTCATTTTTGTTTCCTAGTACTAGACAAGTAATTGCAAAATAAATATTATGTGCACATTTATCCGATGGTTGGATGAGGCATGCAAGCAAACTTGCATCGTTTTACTGAAAATGTACTTTACCAGTTATGTTGACGAATATACTGATTTTATTTTATTTTTCCTACATACACTGTATAAGAATGAACAGTATACATAAATATGAAGCATGCTTCAGGCCTAGGAGAACGCCTATGTTATTACAATGGGTTTTATTATAGGTTTAGGTGTTAGCTATCATTCATATTAGAGGAAACGACTAGTCTTTTACGTTTGATTGAATATTTGCCATAAATGTTTAAGGCAAGTTCATATCCATGCAAGATTTAGCTAACACATTGAAAAAAAATAGTTGTTGCTTGCCTTGGGCTTGGATATAAGCATCGTACACCACTTAATGGAAAGAGTTCTTTATACCGGTAAATTGGTCCGCATTAAAGAAATTTATGGTGGCAATTTTCAAAAACGGATTTCAGCCTTGCTGTTTTCCTTTACCATTTGCTGCATTTTTTGCTATAAAGCTGGTGATGAACAAATATTGAAAAGTTGAAGGAAATTGTATTACATGTACCTGAAGCGTCTAGAATAGATTTAGTAAATTATAATCGCTGCCCTAACCATAGGTTACATGCAGTCTGGTCCAGTTTATATCCTATAATTTACGTTAGTTCTTTGTGATGGTATGTGTATTCTTGAATTTTGAGAGCCGGAGATACACGAAGACGAGGAAAAAACTTGGTATTAAGTCGTTTTTCATAGGCATCATAAAATGGGAATCCTTTGGAAAATAAATCGATAAAGGCTGCCATTTCGGACAGTGTTTCCAAATGCCTGAAGTTAAGTGACACTTATAACAAGAGCTGACATTATCCACACCGGCAGTAACACCTCAAAATATGATAAAAAAATCGCCATTACCATAAGATTATGGTAGTAGGGGCATAAACTAAGATGGCAATGCATGTTTGGGGTTCTCGGACTATTTGGTCACTTTAAAATATTGCTCGCATCTGCCACAATGCAGGAGCCTTTTCTGTTGTGAAATAGGACGGTTATCAACGGCCGTGGCAGTGAACTGTCACTAGACGATGTCAGTTATTACTAAAAATTATCAGCTGTCTATATAGTGTTTAATTCCAAATGGGAGCATTTTCTCTGCTCAACTTCCACGCTTGTCATTTTCTTGTCATTTGCCACTTTTCATTTAGGTCTTGTCTCTCATTCATGGCTTATAACGTAGAACCTTGCACCTGATAAATTCGTTTAAAAATGGGGTATACTTCGGTTTAGCCCCTGCTAGGCCTGAAATCTACGAGGAAGTGGACTTCTCCTAACAGATCGTAGGCTCTGTGATTGTGTTGCGGTTAGGGACAGAATCAGAAATCACATTATTATGTTAAGGGTAAACACAAAATTAAAGGATAAATTGCGGTAGCTAGGACAGGTGTCATTCTTGTATACTAGACAAGTAGAGTTGAAATATAAATATTGTGTCCAGATTAGGAGTAACGAATTTCGTATTTCTTTTTTGTTATACCCGAAAATATTGAGCAATTATGTCAACAAATGGACCAATAAGCTACGCGTTCAATATGCACCAATATCTCTAAGGTGTTGCATCAATATACACGCACCGGAAATAATATTGTAGTGGCTTATGCCGGAAGAAGTATAAACTACTGCGAAAACTCAACAATATTGTCGTCGAGCGTGCGTTTTGACGGTCTAATGCACGATTTGGCAAAGATATTGGCTAACGTTGGAAAATGTAGCCTACGGGCCCACTCATTCATGCATACGGTGCTTGCATTGTTTACAATATCGATTTTTCTGCTGTGCAACCCTTATTAGAAATTCAGAAATACAATTAGATGTTGCCTGTTTGCATGCATGGTATGTTCGCCTGACATTTATTCGCTCGATTTGAATGGCCATTGTTTTAAAAATTGCATTGTTTCGGTTCTCCAAGCTCAAAGTTTACCTTCTCGAACGTACTCAGACTTACTGCGTGTCTGTCTGCAAATGGAATGGAAGCTCACGTTAGTGATACATGTATATGTAAACCAATGCACATATTGCGTGTAATGCAATGTTACAGTATATCGGCATTGTCAAATTGCATTATAATTGTCAATTGCTATTGGATCGCAATGCTGTTTGGACCTAAACATTTGGTCGTCACTGTACCTGCAGTATCCCAGAATACATGTACACTGTACATGTTTTTGCAGTAATAACTAACCAACGAAAGGTACTGGGGCCCAAACTCCATCAAATTCATAGCATGCATTGGTGCCGTAATTATAATCATCACCTTCATTCTATAATATACAGTAGTAGCTGTTGCTGCATTAAATTTGCCCAGGTTTGTCCGAGTTTGAATTTGCTGCTCATCAATCGAGCGTTGATTCGTTGCATTGAGTCACGTTCTTGTGCGCGTGGAGGAATGCACGTGGCAACCATGGCAAACGCAGAACGTGAGAGCCCAGAACAGGGGGCTGTTCTATACTGCAGAAAAACCACATCAATTGCGTTTTCTCAAGATGGCGTAGGGTGTCAATTTTACAGTTGTATCTCAAGTAAAACAACCGTTAGCAGGTAATCATTACATTGGTAGTTGGAAAAACGAGGAATTTAACTTGCATTTTTGGCGTTTTTCAAATACAATTTAGCGATGCCACGCTAGATGGGTCCGACGCCTAGTATAAGTGAGAATACAGTAGTTATGACTGGTTATGGTAGGTATGAGTAGGTATCCATACTTTTATAATGACATTTCTCATGTAAGATGGAGAAAAGTAATGACATTTCTCATGCGGGGCTTGCCTTTCCATATATTGGGAAATGAATCTGCATTGCGATAATTATGTTTAGTAATTCACAACTGCACTTCGACATAATTTGAGTTTTCACGTTAGATTATTGGCAATTCAGACGACACATTTGGTTTTATTTCTTAATCCTACTGGTAATGTCATTCATTAGTTTTCATGCACGTTTGCTGTCCCCAGCCCACCAGTCACAGGGAACAACACATGTCCCACCGTTTCTTCTGAAAATTGAAATCTAGCAATTGGATTCCCTGCAGAGATGCTTAGCCGATTTAATGTCGCACTTAAAGCGACAATTTAAGAAAGATCTTATTTTTTATGGGACGGCATTTAACCAGAGATTGTTCCCTGACGACAAATCTAAAAAATCAGCAATGATTTCCTTTAAATTATACACGTGTCTCCCGTTGAGGATGTCGTGTATTGTCGTTATAATTCACCTTCTGCTGAACCTTCGTTTGTATGAAGAAAGATTCGCTCATGATAAATTATTGCGTATTAGAACGTATAGCCCAATAAATATTGTATCTCGCTTTCTCGAATTCTCTTCGTTAGTTATTTATTGATTAGAACTTTAATTGCACTAACAAAATTGTTTACAATGATAGAAATGTTTCATACGAAATGTTGAGTGGGTGGAGTTCATTTGTAACGAACTGATTTTTCTGGTGATCTTGGGCATATTTGTGAGTTGGAAATGCATGTAGTAGGGTGGTTGTTCATGTGGAAGAGCTAGATGAGGGAATGGCGAAGCAACCCCTTGTTAGCTCATTTTTTTAGAAACTGAAATATCACAAACCCAAAATCGATTTGCTATCTCAGAAGGGGAATCCGAGTGGGTTTGTAAATAATGGTTCTGGTAATGAAATTCACGAATTTCAATAGACCCCAGTGATTTAGTGCATTTCGAGCTTTTTTTTTTCTTTAAACGTTTCATTAAAAATCCACTTGAAATCTTTGTCTATTGTTTGGCTATCTGGGATGTTTCGTTTGTTCGTGTAGTCTGCTCATGTGCATAATCTGCAGTAGTTTACTAAAATATTTGTGATGAAAGGGAACTTAATTCAGGGTGACTGGCCGTCATTATTTTTGTTAAAAATATTTCATCTATGACGTTTCCATCATTATGAATACTTTTTAATTGTTCTAAATAAAATCCAATATTTCGTGTAATTTTTAAAAAATTTCGTCTAGGGCATTCCCTCATTTATTGATACATTTATTGTCATATCTTCTTACAAAATTGTGGGCTAATTCCATCATTGCGCGATCAGATCTAAACTTTCTAATATTTCCGCCATATGGCATTTGCTATAAGGATCAAATGATTCAAATCTGTAAAATCAAATGATTCAAATCTGTAAAATAAACCCTTGAAATTATCTGGAAATTTTCCAAAAAATATCTGGAAAACCTGGAAAAGTCGGGGAAATTCAAAAGAAGATTTTGCCGGTCACCTTATTAAGTCTCGGAGAATTTTAGCATTGCTTAAAGTTCAATTTGAAAATCTTTCTCCTTGAACACTCGAATATTATTTTAAAACATTAAAATTGTTGGAACTTGTGCGCAAGTTAATTTTCCTTTCATTTCCATTTATATTTTAAACTTGATTGTATTTTAATGGCGCATATTTCTGTCTGGTGACACATTTTGGGTGTATGTTTGATAAGTGCAACTGCTAATCCGTCTGTCATATTTACGCTTCGACTCAATTAATCATTATTGAATTTAGCTCAAAATTCAGTTGACATCATGCAACAGTCTAAGCCCTCGTAATTTAATTAATACGTAATGGATGCACGGGGTTATGAGCGTAAATCAGTTGTTCATTTCGAAAGACTGCGCTTTTGCATAATGACATTATCAAACAATCCCTGATAGGGAATTAGCCTGCCAGTTACTTCATAAAATATGGAATATTAAACATTCAACAAAGACTTCAAAAGCACTCCAATATGTGTTGTGTTGACGTTTGATGTTGTTATCAGTTGCATACAGTTAGGAGGCAAAAAACCAATTTTAATGACAAGAGAAGAATACAGGGATATTCATACCGATTTTATTTTCCCTTTCTTGTCTGTCTTATTTCATGATAGATTTGCAATCTATGCGCGATTTTTGTGGGAGACCTTTGTTTTAATTGCCACATGGTTTTATAATCACTGCCACTCGCTACTCGAGTTGGATTGTTATTGTTGCAAATGTGCGTTAGTTAAAAATAAATTCACCACCAAAGTGCTATAATGTATTTAATGTATCGACCATAGTATCATTCAGTTCACTTTCAAACTGACATATGCTGACCACCATAGCTATACTGTCAATTAGAACGTCATGGCACACTCCAAAACCCCCAATTTAAGCAATTATGGCCAATTTCTTCGGACAGAATTCAGTACAACGGTCCAGAAATCCAATTTATGCAAGTTTTAATGGCTCGAAGTTAACCAGTGCTTATTTGATTTAACTTTTAAGTATAGTCGTTAGCCTACGTGCTACGTAATTTTAGGTTAGGTGCTAAAGCCGGGTTTGTCGAGGGTTATCATTAACATTTCCGCGAGATTAAACTCTTTGAAGCCTGCATCTGATCAAATTAAATAGCACAGCTAATAGCGGAGTATTTAACCACACTCGCATCTGCCTGAATTCCGTTCTCAGAATTCCACTCATCCTCCATTATTAATCCATCCTTTGCAGATAGTTAGTTTTATCACTGATGAAGTCGGTTTCAAAGGATATGCAGTCTGTCTGCTAATGGATCTTGGGTTTTTATGCGAAATTAACAACCTACAAACGCACCTTCCAAATGCTTAATAATTAACAGGGGCGAATTGGTGGCGAAGGAATTTCCACATATTAGTCTGGCGTAGCAATGTTGCCTAATTGCGAATTACATTATTTAGACGAGACTAAAAGTAATTTCGAGATGTTTTTACAGCACATAGAGCCCGGTGTAGTATTAATGAAGGTGCTGGTTGCATATAAACGCCTTTAAACGAATTCGATACTCGCCTTGAAGCAGTTATAAGATTTTTTAAAGTCCCACTGTATACTTAGAGAAAACTATTGTCTAGCTCGTGGAATAATTGCATTTTAATGGATGTTTATAGCGTTTTGGTCGCCAGTGGAAAGCTTTCACCTACGTACTGAACGCCTAAACGTCGCATTATCAACTGCACCATGCTTAAACAACTCTTCTACAAAACGAGACATTTCAAATAATGAGTATGGCATCTGCCATTAAAGTTGATATCGTTGTGCCACCAAGTTTAAAAGGGCCAACATTTGTTTTAATTGTCCATTAAGGATCGAATGGAATGGAACATGTGGGTAAGGAACTTTAATGCGGCATTATCGTCTGAGTAGGCCTACTGTTTCCCCATTAGCTGCTTTAGTGAGCTGAAGATTTTGTTAATGTAACATTGCGTGAGACTTTAATCTACCAGTGCACTTTAATGAGCATGAACTCCGCAGTGAAGCGCTCCATCCTCGGAAAATAACAGCTTACAAGTAACCAGTTAATCTTAACTTGTCAGGCATGTGGCCAGTGTGAAAAATTGGGGGAAAAAAGACAATTTACGTGAAAAAGTCTTTTAAAATGAATTTCACAAAAGAATCAACATAAACCTTAGGAATATCCGTCAATTCAGTTCCTCAATTTCATAAAAAAGCACTAAAATTTGATCATTTTTATCAGTTTTTGTTCTAAAATTGCCTATGGCGTACTCCTGAAGACAAGTATTTCTAAAAATCTGAAAAATGCATTGAGTAAAAATGATTTCCATGCATTCTCAATACTGTACTTGTATCGCTGTCCATAGTTTGGGAATCGTTCTTATAGCTCTTCAAAATTCGACATTTCAGAAATATTGGGTGAAAAATGAAAATGTGAAAAACCAAGATAATTGCATGAGAAAAAATGTGAAAAATATCTGATGCTTGGATGTGAAGAAATGTGAAAAATTGCATACCGCCTGGCCACATGCCTGGACAAGTAACCAGTTAATCTGAACATGCTCTCAAGACTAATATGGTCCATTGATTTACCCTAAAAAACAAAGTACATAATTCATGACGTGACGAGCTATTGCGACACATTGTTGCATTTTAATATCCTCATCTTCATCATTCATTTTTCCATGGAAATCCATAGTCTGGCTGTCTTTATGTTGCAACAGCGTGCGTGTATATTTTTATATACGTGTATCTAAGCAGTGGGTTTATATTAAAAAGTGTACATGCACTGTGTAGGCCTACGAGCAGTCTTACGTCGGTAGTATATTGCATTTTTATGTCAGGGAGCTGCGACTTATGATAAGCATTGATATATACTGTGTTATGTACGTATACATGCGCATGTACGTTCATATACTGGATTTTTAGTCGTCATCCCTGTAATAGGTTTTTCTCCGAATTGAAGCCGGGTTGAGATGGAAGAAAGAGATGGCAAATAACCACTGAATCACGTTCTGCACAAAATGCAAAAATAATGCGAAACGCTGTATTTGACAGCTGTTTGTATTCGCCAGGTTGACAGTACATGTTAGGCTACATGTTTAATATCCGAAATGGTCATTTTGTAAGCCTGTTTCAGATGATGAATCTGGCGTCGAGTTTACATGTATATAAACATGCAGTAGGCCCTATACAATTCATGGGAAATTTCAGGGTGCACCATATCAGAATGGTACATTTGCATAAATTAATTTTTAAACATTGCAACATTATCACTTTGACGAATTTTTATACATTCAGTATGCTCAGTTTAATACAGTAAGAATTTTTTCCCAGAGGCCTTAAAATCAGACCAATTAATCACGTTAACAGGAAACTAAAACTAAGAATGTTAATTGGAAAGTTTATATATGTATTCTCGATCACTTTTCACGATAAATCTTAGTTGAATTCAATATTCAAATGTAAGCTACTCACTGGACACGCTAATAAGCCTATGATACATGGGTTTGTATTGTGAAGTAATCGATTACTTCGCAAGGGTTGAAATGCATAAACAATTAACTGATGACCAAATACTTTTAACCATGTACAGTGTTTGTATTGTACTTTTTTTTGCTTCTGAATCGCAATTTTCATTATTTTTCGGATAAACAACAATTTGGCAAATGGCCAAGCATGAATTTGAAGAAAAACATACTTCAGAAATTGGATCTTTTAGTCATTTTTTTAGCTCACGTAGGCCTAATGTTCTATGGTAACAAGATGACAAAGAAATTGATCTTTTTTATGATGGTCTTGCTGCTGCCTTTCATCGTCAGTTTTTAGCATCATGATTCGTATTCTACAAGCAGTTGTTTTAAAACTTAAAGCATTGCACATCATGGTGTTCTACAAATCAGCAGATAGCACCCAACCTTAAATTGCGAACTGATTGCGAACGAAAATGCATTGATTTCCAATGGGATAGCGTAAATGAAGATAACAGAAAATAATGCAACGAATGGCAGATTGCCAGAACAGCTCTGGGGAAAAAACTTGGATGTATTTTCTGCAGACAGCTTTGGCCTTGGTACAGATTTAGACTGAAATTCGGAAGACAAGTACCATCGTTTTCGCTTATTTGATGGTTTTCAACGGCTTGAAATTAAAGTTGCTACTTTATCAAAGCGTTATTTTCCGATTTTTTTGCTATCAAACAAATCAACTTGTGTTGGGAAGTTAGCTTCACTGCAATACAGAGGTGTTAGAAGTGTTTGCTATTGTGTAGGGGGAATGGTCTATCGAATTAATCAGTTTTATTATTTATCTGAGCAAGGGATGAAACAGTCATGATAGGTTGTTTTCTATCAAAATTTATCCTCGCTAAGTTTCAATCTGAATTTTTATTAAAATCTTTAATTTAAAAATAAACACTGAAGGTGGGGTTTTTAATCGCAATTTTTTCTTTGAGCGTCTTTTTCTAGGTGGAGTAAGATAAAATCATAACCACACCACATCGTACAAAGTGCTTAATTCAGGGTTCCCACTTTCTGGAAAGTCGGGGAAATTAAAGTGTCAGAGAATGTCAGGGAATTCGTGAAAATGTGAGGGAGTGCGAGGGAAATAGAGATAGTTTTTATCAGTTAATTGATTAGTCGTTCTCTTTCATAAAAATATGGAGTGAAATTAATAATTTTTCTTACCGTTTTTGAGAAATCTCATGTAAAATATCAGGAAAATGGCGGCATAGTTGTCAGGGAATGTAAGAGGAATCGACTTGAGAATGGGAGTGGGAACCTTGTATTTGTTTCAAACTACTGATTACAGTTTGATGCTTCCTGTGTGGTTAAATATCAATAATGCTTGATAACCATGGGCAGAGTGAAGTAAAATTTCCTTGAATTTTTTTATAATTTACACCTGTTGGATGCTGCCATACAGGCTTATTTCCAAGAGCCTTATGGATGCACCTGCTCAATAGCTGCTAAGTTAAGACCTTACAGCATGCAACCTGGCTTAAATTGATATTTTTAAAGTACTGTACATGTGCAGTAGCTGGTTCTGCGTCGGCTCCAAACGTGCAAAGACCAATCCTAAACCCCCTGTAAAAAAAACTCATCCAGATACACAGGTTAATGCGTCCCAGGCGCGAAGCACTTGTAAAAAATTCAACTTTCTTAAGTCTATGTAAATTCGTATTTGTGAAAAGAACATCTGGGGCCAAGTGCTCGTAAAGCGTGTACTGTACAGGGCATACTCTGCTAATACTGCTCGTAAAAGGAAAAAAATCGAGTTTGGGTCATGCACATACAATATGGCGCTTTTAACATTTCGCATTGCAAAAGACTCGGGATTGAGATCCTAGTTTCCGAGTGAGAAATGCTGCAATTCTCCGCTGAAATGGCCTTCCTCACACCCTATCATCCGGTGTTGTGGCCCCATATGGATTTATAAAAAGTGCACGTGGTTTGACACTGGGCGATGTTCATTTGAGGTGGCCGGTGGTCAAGTTCTCTCGAATATATCGCATCTTGCGCCACCATCAAGAGGCATTGATTTTTTACTAGCTTTACCGCAGTCCTTCCTGGAGATAAGCGACGTTGCTCGTAAAATGAGCCGTGTATCGACATTTTGTGCTGGGGACGAAAATTAAATCTAATAAGCAAAAATTGTGCTCGGAATCACAAATAGCAGACTTTCCAGGCAATCGAATATCGATGCTGTGGGGGTCAAAGCGTGATTTTAGCTTTTTTTTTCTCCTCTTGCGGAATTGGTCCGCAAAATATGTTCCCAGTAATCAGTGGTGTTGTGGCTGCAAAATTGAATGTCTGTAAAGGTGAACAGAGCTGAAAAGCTGTATTGCTCCTAAGAATAACTGGGGATTAGGATCTTGCCCTGGCGTTTTTAATCTTGACCAACCTTTTGTATACGTCGATGAAAACGACTCGTTTCCTGACTTTAAAATAACAGCTGTTGAGATGCCACGGGCAGATTTAATCTCGCAGAGGAGTAGTTTGTTTTAATGATGTGGAATTTGTAAATTTTAATGCCCTTGTAAAATTTAATGTCCTGAAAATGTACAGTATGCAAATGTATGCAAAGTGTAGCGTGGAGTGTCACAGGCCGGGGGCTCGTAAAGCTTGTCATAAAATAATGGATGTACAATGTATCTACCATCCATCCAACCTCCAAGCACCCTGCTACCCAAACTTAAGTAAATTACCCATATTTTGGGAAACCAAAAATACCGGTATGTACAATCGAATCCGCGTGTTCAATCCACTCTGCTGAAATATGACATGTTATCTGCAGTGGCTAAAATGACTTTCTAATAAGAAGTTTTGTGTAATGAAGGAAAACGTTTGGGAAGCACAGTCCTAGACAATTTTGTTGTAGACAAGGTTGTTTGTACTTTAGTATACGCCCTGCTCCAGCATAGATCAACACTACCAGAAAGTGGGCTTCTCCTAATGGCTCGTGGGCTGGCAGTGATTGCCTGGCAGTTAGGGGCAGCTAAATTAGACATTACCTTGTTAGTTTAGGTTAAACATACACAAAAATATAAAAAATAAAAAAGATTAGGTGTTCATCAATTACAAGTAATTCGGACAGCTAGACAGGTGTCAATCTTGTCTGCTCGCAAGCAGGACTGAAATATATATATGCAGTGTATATTGTGTGCACATTTGGAGCAGGGACATACCAAATTATGTTCAAGTGTATACCAAAGCATTGTCAAATGCGGACCAATGTTTTTAAAGTAAAAACGTTATACGGTCGATGACCAAATTTCCTGAACTACAGTTTATTATGAAATTCGTCGAACTACTAGCAATTGCACGTAATTACGAAATACACATAAGAGTGAAAAATTCACTTCGTGTTGCATATGCTTGAAAATCATGGCTGATTATCACGGTTTTCAATAAACAATGCTGGCGTTGACAGTCACCAGACGTAATTAACGATTTTACCAACTTCTGGAGTGGAAAACCTGCTTCTTGACAAATAACTACACGATGATAAGCACATATCTAGGGCTGTACTCAGGCATTTCGTTTCGTATATCTAGCGATAGCAGGATCTTTTTAGCCCAGTTTTCATATCGAGCCATAACGAGACAGATCAATACAAATTCAAGCCTGGATCTTGTTATTGAAGAAAGGAACAAGACTGATTTAATAGAGATCGTTCTAGCTTGGGATATTTGCGAGCAAAAGCTTCGTCCCAACTTTCATCTTGCTACAAAAGCAACACAAAAGAACACTTTTGTATATAAACATGCTCAGATAATTAGGTTAGGCTGGGAATAAAACTAATGTAATGGAATCATGGTGCATACCTTCAGAGAGCTAGACGCCCCAGAAGATGTATGTTAGGAGCTAGGTGAAATAAAACCAGAAATTGCTGATGAAACTACACCAGCTAATTGAATTCTGGACACTTGTTTCAGCTAAGTGAAAATTAGTCGCTTTTTATTGCCGTACTCATATTTTTATATCACGCCACATATCACTCGGTTTTTTTTGGTGGTATTTTTTGGCACAGCACGTTTGTGTACTGAAATCTTCTTCCTCCTCCACCAGCCAACATAATTTTTTACTTCAATAATTAATCCTAGCGTGTCAGGAATTTGCTGTGACCAGGCATAGCTAGTTTTTCTGGGATCAGCCCAGTGAAAGACTAAGGTGAAATTAACCGAAATTTCGGGGCCCAGCACAGGGGGGCTGTTATTGTTCCCTCCTAGAAGTCTGGCTCCATACCTGTTTTTGTTTCCACTGAATTTCAACAGGTTTTGCTCGATTGCACGAGTTGGTGGCCTTGTTAAACAGGTGCCGCATGATGGCTGGACAGGTTGCCTACTTTTCAAGGTTCCCTCCCTGACACTTTCAGAATGAAATCACACGTTGGGAAGTTTGATCCAAGAGGCGGATATCAAGTGGATTAACTTGAAGCTGAGAGATGATTAATGCAATGGGGTTTAAGCAAGCGAGTGTCTTCCCATTCATGCTGGGCTTCCTATAATAAGACACTTGAGGAGGCTATATAAAATAGCTGGCAACATTTTCTGTAAATAGCTCTTGATTTTTTTTCTATTGAATTTTGTTTGCCATTAGAGGCACGTTACCTCTTTCACAATCATTACGTTCAAGTTCAAACAATTGTAGATAGTTACGTGCATGCCATTGGGAAAAAATGCAATTAGCCAATTGTTACTTGAATATTTTGGTGTTTTTGACTACCACCCTAAGTTTGTATTCCATTACGTCATATATTATCGTGCAGGGTTCACCCAAACCAGGAAAACCTGGAAACGTCGGGGACTCTTAAACGGTCTGGGACAGTCAGGGAAAATTGATTTACTTCTAAAACGTCAGAGAAATTCAACCATTCAATAACAGGTTTTGCATAGCTAGTTATTTGTTAGCACAAAAATCAAGAGATGACAAGCAATTCTGTAACAGAAATTAAGAAAGGTGGTCTAAATTTGCTGTGTCTTTGTGACCATTTGTGTTTTATCTCCTGTTTATATGTAATAATCAATAAATGTAGCATTCCTTACATTGACATGTAATATTTTTTGCATTTTCAATGACCAGGGTGGTCAGGGCAATTTGTTTTAAAACCTGGAAAAGTCAGGGAAGTTAAAAATGTCTTTCCTTTATTGTTACTTGGATAGTTCGGTATTCTTGATTACCAACCTAGGTCGCAAAATTCAGTAAGTGTTTGTAAATATTTACTATATTTATTTTTATTCATTACCTGATGTTATCCTGACTAAAAATGTGATAAAATTTTTGATATTCTGGAATTGTTATGCTTGGCGATCTATACGTGGAATTACTGTACACGTCGCACATGTATTTTCTAAAGCAACACAACTAAAAAAAATGTCCATTAAGCGAAATGATTTCCATCTTCAGAAAATACAACACATTTTGATTTCATAAATGCCAGAGGATTGCCAGGTGTCACTTCAGAAACAATGGGGCGCTATTACTAAATTATTTACAAACTTAATTACTTCTCCTATAAACTGACAATTTTTGAGTTGTCATTTAACACGTACATGTACTGTGTACATAAACAAATGCGTTGTGTATTTGGTTTAGTTAAGAGATTTTGGGTCCCATTTATGACATTATGAGAAATTCGTCGATGTCTAATTTACAATTGCTAATAACATTTGAGTTTCTTGAGTGGAAATTTTCTAAGCTAGTTTATTAAATAGCTGATCAATGCTGCGAAATGCAATTATTGTGTTAATGCCTTTTAACGCCTTAATAAATTAGCAATGAAAACTTATTAAACTGGTTCGTTTGCCATTAAGGTGATGATGCAAAGAGATTGCAAAAGCAAACGTCAACAGTGTTAATTACAGAATAAATATACAGTACATATGTTAAACGTGATAGGATAACCTCATTGTTCTCAAAGTCAAGCCTTCTAGCATGATAATTCTCAAACAAAAATATTTTGGAAAATGTCTTTCTACGTAATTCATCGTATTATTGATCTTTAACTTATCATTGAACATTTCTCAACTTCGCCATATTTTATCATTATGAAATCTAAGTCTGTAAACACCAATTGAGGATCCTACGACGATGCTATCAGAAAAATAGCGATGGAAAGATAGCGTTCAATATCACTGATGTAAGTCGTATACGACTTTTATTACGTTACCCTAATAATTCTATAACATGATCTTCTTCAGTACTGCTTTTTATTACTATAGACTCTTGCCTGACTAGCTCACGTGTACCTTCAGTATTTCTCCCCCTGGAATCATGTAGGCTTTTTTCGAAATGGAATCAACTTTAACCTATCTAATATATTCGCCATGCTAGCGTCTGTTTAAATAATTTAGGTTGGCTGTTTCGGTGCTTTTATCATAGATTGCAATTTATGTAGTGGATTTCTGGGGATGGATTTACCACAAAACAGGCCTACATGTACATGTAGCGAAACCAGCGTTCATATCCGAATGATGGCATCGCAATTTCAAATTTATTCCTTTTGTTTCTATTCAAATAAATCGAAGTTGACACTAGTTTCCAGGCATAGTAGATTTATGCGGGAAAACAAATGGCGTTTCAATGAAACAGACAGAGTTGAGTTGCTTGCGAGTTGCCATCAGCAAGCCATCCGTGAATAATTTATCCAATACAGGAGTTATAGCCAATTTAAAGTGCTGTAAAGGCTCCATTTGGGCCAGTTTGACTGCATTATTCGAAAAGGTTGTACAGTGTACGCTATAAATGGTCAAGACGGACGTGATCGAGTTTTTGGGGCAGCGCATGCTGTACATATCAGGTGAATTGAGTCTAAGTTGTAATTGGAAAATTTAAGTCCAGAATAAAATTTTCAATTTACTAACTCGCCTAGTCGCCAATGCATATACATATACAGGATACAATACATGATTTACAAGTTTTCTGTAACTTTACTGGAACAGGTTACACCTTTATTTTGGATGCACAACCAACATTAACAACAGAAAATACATGTACTATGAGCAGATGCTTGACGAAAAACCTGCCAAAATGAATAAAGCACGTGGGCTGCGCCAAAAATAGTTGCTATAACCTTTTTTGCACACTTCGCAAAATTACATTCGCGCAACATATACCAACAGCACCCTGTTGGCTGACATTGACAATTTTCATAGAGTTTTTTATGGTGACAACATCGAAAATAAATGTCGAGGTTCAAGTTTGTTTAGACACAGCTTTGTCGAAATGTTAGAACACCGCATTATGATCTGGGCCCTATTCCACAAAGGTATGGAGTTGTACTTGTAAAGTATGGAGTAATACTTAAGGGTTTGCGTTTCACAACAAAAATATTCTGCAATTTTGTGTTATTACTCCTTGCCTTACAAGTTCATTAAATGGAATGGTAATTAAGCGTTACTAATAATTACAAGTTATTGGATATTATTGGTGGAACACAATACTACAAGCCCATATTTTTACAATAAATACATTTGTAACTTGTACAGTGATGCTTGTACATGTTTGTGGAATACGGCCCTGGATGTGTTTACAAAACGATTTTGCATTAACATACAGCATGCAGGCAAAAGTACAATACTAAAACGACATGAGTGTTTGCACAAACATTTCTTAGTTAAAATTCCAGGGTATTGCAGCTTGGATATATGGCAACACCGTGGAAAAATGCATTGTATTGATTTGAATCGAACTACTTAGTGCTTAATTAAGCAAAAACTTTGAGAGAAAATAGTAATTGTATGAAACTTACCTACAGCTGTGGCCAGTCCCCATATCCTACAAAAGGGTGTCACAAACTCGAGAAAACGGGCGCAGTGACCGTCACTTTGGTAACCCATTTTAAAGTAATTTCAGCACGAAAATAATTTCAAGCACTGTTTTCACTGAGTAAATGACAGTGGGCAAATCCTTCTTCCTTCAGGGACAGTAATACGCATTGCTTCACGCGTACTAAATGCGGCGACGCATAATGGAGCTCTTGCACGTGCAGTTCGTAGCAAGCTCTGTGGCGTTTCCGGTAGTTGCGTCGCTATCCGGGGCTTTTATTGCATCCTTGGGCATTGATCGCAGCATCCATCGATGCAACCACCCCTATGCAACTCTTGTGACTGCGAGTGAATCTCAGCTGTTATTTAAAGCCAGCTTGCTTTGGTCTTCAGCCACTACGTGGCAGCACCTTTAAAAGGCTGACATCGATTGGAAAATAAAAATATTGAGATGCTAATATCCTGACAATGTACTGGACGTGTGCCCGTAAGCTTTATGAAATACCAGCTGTCGGAGCCATCAACTTGTGATCGTACTGTATTTGAAAACTTACAATTTAAATGCAGATTTTTACGAAACACATTTTTACAGCCCCACTGACCTGGAAAACCTGGAAATCACAGGGAAATTTCAAATTTTCATGCAGATTCAGGGAAATTTCAAATTTTCATGCAGAAGTCAGGGAAATCTGTATCAGCGATAATGCCAGCCTTAAATTCTCATAACCTCAAATTATGAGTTGAATTTGTTTGTGGTGCTGTTCAAAATATGGCATAGTCAGTTATGCGATAGAATGAGATTGCTAATTTGAGAAAGAACAATTAAGATTTTCAATTTTTGAAGTGCTAAATTATATTATCAGTAATTGGTGAATTTTATTTCAATTTTTTTCAATACACAACTTTTGGCAAAGTCAGGGGAATTTGTCCAAAAACCTGGAAAAGTCAGGGAAGTGAAAATTTTATTTGAGAGGGAATCCTGACACCCTAAAAACGGGGGAAAGTCAGGGGAATTTAAAATTTTTCTCAAAAAGCCAGGGGATTTCCAAACTTTTAATTATAATTTCAATCCATACTGTATTATGGCGTGTATTGAAATTTGCCAAATTAAAATAAATTCAGAGCATGTGAGTAATACAAATTAAAAATCCAAATTAGAAAAATACGTCGATGTTGCGTGAATTCCTTTATTATACAAGTGAAATAATTAGCCATCCTAGTCAGTGGTTTGTGTTTTTACTTTATATGTTTCGATGGGAAAATATAATTTTTAACCAGGGAAAGCTGGGAAAGTTAGATTTTGTTACTAAAGCTGTGGGAACCCTAATGGTGTCTTTTTACGATGATTGGCATTTTACAACGTTTCAGGGATGTGGCCAGTGCGAAAAATGTAAAAATTTATCCCCTTAAGAGTGAAAATGTGAAAACATGTGAAAAATTGGGAAAAAATGAAAAATTTATGTGAAAAATTCGTTGGAAATTTGATATTTGAGCTTAAAAAATTGCCTACCGCGTTCTTTTAAAAATACACTTGAAATTAATTTTCAGTCAATTTTTTTTTAATTTTGCCTATGGCCTTCACTTAAACATAGAACCGAATTCACAATACGTGTATGAGATAACACGCACTGTATGTCGCAAGTTGATGTACTAAGATTTCAGAAATTTCATTGGACACCAATTTGTTCTTGTACTTACAGCTGCTAAAACGAATTATTTTCAAATGCCAATGATTATTTTCATTGATTCGCGTTTATAAAAAAAAAGTTTGGAAATATTTTGTTCTTGTCAATACGAAAAAGACATTTAGGTGACGCGAAGAAACTGAACAATCGTCTCGCTTTTATTACTCTTTCTTCTAAAACAGTTTTCTTGATATTAATTTTCTGGCACACCATTCCTTGTGGATTCAGCTGTGTGATGTAAACTAACAATTATTAAAGCATTAGAATGAAGACGAAGAGATTCTGAAGCTGTTTGGGATAGGAATTTTTTCAAATAATAAATTCACATTTTTATTGTCACTCGGCAAAAATATTTTGAGTTGCAATAAGTATAATTAGATATTGTATATACAAAGAAACAATATATCGACAATAGTGGGCTGCAATATCTTGATCAGAAAAGATTGCTAAGCAGTAGGCACTTTGTTATAGTATATTGCAGTGAGTACGAAATAAGTAAAAACGAATACTTTGCACGCTGTATGTCATTTTGTTTTCATCTGTTATTGTTTCTTCTTTCAAAACTGTTGTGTGAATACCCTGATGGAAGGCGCTCTTTCTTTTGATTTTCGTTTTCTCGGTATTTGGTTATCATTTCTTGCTGAACTCGAAAGTCTAAAGAAATTTAGTTTGCAAATTAACATATGACACACGAGGCAAAAATTATATTAGAAATCTTAAAATGCATGTTTTGATCTACCTGTAAACTTTGAACTCGATTTGACACGTTCACCCACAGCTGCATATGATGCTGGATAACTTTTTCTGGTGTCCACCTGCTGAATAACGGTTTCCCAAATTCAGTAATGTATTTTTTTTTAACATTGTGGGATTTCAAAGTTTGTCATGAATATAACAGTACTAACTGCACTAAGTTGTCGATTAGTTCTGGTATTAGCAATTGTCGTTGGAGCGGTTGAATAGCTGGCATTTGTTCGTAGTTTGCTTGGATCCCTCGTTACACCTCTCTTATTAGATGACCCAGACAACATTCTTATTATGGCTGACGATGTTGGTTTTAATTTCTTTAAAAAAATCGTATCTTAGTTTTGCCTTCGACATGTCTGTATACATGTCGAAATAAACTATGGTTAACCATATCCAAAATACAGCCCCACATACTTGTACTGAAGAAACCATTGGCAATGATGTGGTTTGCAGTCCACTTTCAATCGGTGGTAATGGAAAATGCCTTCTCCACGAATGAGGCGAAGCTGGAGGTGGTACCAGAGATATTGGCGCTTTCCAGTTGTCTTGATTTATAAAACCGATACTACTGCCAGTCTGGATTTGCAAAATATTTGAATATTTCAGTTGCAATTTCGCATTTTGCAGAAAAATTCAGCCTTGATCAGCACGTTAGTTTTACCGGTATAGATGTCCTCACAGAACGTTCAAGAGGGGCTAGTCTCCCTCTGCTGCTTTTATTTAGTCCTCGGTGAGATGACGAAAGTCGTGCTCCAACCATCGCTGGTGGTGCAGATGTCTGCGCAATGCTTCGACTGTTAAAATCCACAGAAAAATTCTATTCAGATCAAAATCTGACTTCGATCAATGACTGAAAAACGTACATTTTCTGTTGGCATGTACATACTTCTTATCAAAACTTCGGCTGAGCAATGTCTTGCTGGAAATAGTGAGTAAACCTTGCAAATCTGCAAAACCCTGCAATGAAAATCAGGTGCATGGACGAAACACATAAGCTGAGTTATAATTTCATAAGCAAGATTGATAACGGACACCAACCTGATTAGTTAATTGTGCGGTAGGAAGTCTGGTTGGAGATGATTCGACAATCGTGTAATCGTCCAGTCGTTTATTTGTCGCATGAACAGCATGGTTCTTGTATTCCGCACCTAAATGAAATCAAAACATTCGTAATTTACAATTGGACATTATCGATACGAATCCTGCATAAGTACAGACCTTGCAATACCATGCCGATGTATTGTACTAGTAAAGGTTGGAGACAAAATACGATTTCATTCCAAATATCCTTAATTAGCCTCTCCATAATTTGTTGGCGCATCTGAATTTCAATATCGCTCTTTGACTGAATTTCATCTGGCATTGGATTGACTTGCTTGTCATCACTATATAAGCAAATAATACACCAAAGTTCACCAATGTTGCACTCAATGTAGTTATGGTCATGAAGGACTAGTTGATTTTTTGTTTGCTATATGCTTACCTGAAATCAACAACTATGAGCTCTTCATATTCTCCATGCTGCTCTATAATTTCCTCGTATGTGGTGTTAGTACTGTTCCACGTGTCTCCAATACTATTATCTACGGCTGATAAGACCAAAGGCTCCAAAGACATTCCTTGTACCATTAGACTGGTGAGCAAAGATTATCTATGTAATTAGACAGGATAGTAAAATAGTAACCTCAAATTTCATGTTGTCTGCTTACCTTGAAATATCTTCAGATTTACCGCTATTCGACCTTTTGGGATTCTCGTAGGTCACCTTTGGTCTGTCAAAGTTTTGGTGAAGTGTTGTAAAAGATACGGGAGTTGTATTACCAAAACTGTTCATCTGTTCATTTTCAATATTGAGCTTTGCACCATTAATTCTACCAAACAAGAAATGGGGGTGTTATAAGTTAATTTTCTGTCTACTTAAAACGAAAGGCTTCCAAGTGATACATGTATCTTCGTACCTTAAATGTGGAAAATTGTGCATCCAGTAGTTACACTCGTTGTGAAGATCACTGCATTCTTTGGGCAGTTCGATCCCTTCATAAAGCAAACAGTCAATGGCATCAAATAATTGCTGTACTTTTTGAGCAGTTTCCTCTTCATAAACCTGTGACATGATCAGATCAGTCAAGTGGAATTCCTCTTAGAATTTTCAATTCTGATTTCAATCTGCTTACATCATCAGTCCACGATGAAGCGCTGGATAAACTCCGTGATGTGTAAGAATGAGAAACGATTGTTTCTGCCTCGGATGATTCGCTCATCGTGGAATCTGGTGAACATCTGTTGTACAGATAAATTAGTGTTGTTAAAACGTTAAACTTGACTTTATTTTTAAATTTAAAAAAAATGTAGTGATCTGTCACCTTCCAAACAAGTTTGGTGTTTTAGTCTGTTTGTCGAGAAAAACTTCTGATAAATGTGTTCGTTGTTTGTCCAAATTCTGCCCTTGGCCTTCAGGTGGTGGATGGTGTTGTAAAATGGATTTATCAATTTCCTCTCTAAAAAACGTCGTAAAATTAGAATGAAACTTAAATCATTTTGCATGTTGAAGTGCACAGTTATATTAAAATTCATGTAAATGTATCTATCACCAATACTCATTCATACTTTATATTAGGTGTAGCCTACATGCATGTATCGACAAGCCAACAATGCAGTAGGTTTTTATAACTACACTGTAGGAGTAGATTTGCGAAAATCAATAATTAAGAATATTTCCAGTGACAAAACGTGAATTAGATTAATTCTGGGTGGTTATTAATGATTATTTTATGCATATTAATTATTATTTTATGTAGATTAATGATTATTTTTTTGCTTCTGGTTGGTTAACTCGTCTTTATTTTTGTTGTGCGCTGAACTTATTCAGCACCGCCCGAATCCATATATGGTCATGCAAACTGTCTATCAAGTGCAAGGCTCTGAGGCTGCATCACCCCTAAATCGCACAGGATAATTATCATAAATTGTAGACAAATTATGCAGTCGAGGGAGCATCCTGGCAACAAATACGCGTTTTGAAATTCGCCACCAAAGCGCACCAATTGTCTCAAGGTTACAATTTTACGCCCATAAATTTAACAGACCAACATGGTGTGAAACTTTTAAACTAAGCTGTATTTTTTTGCTTCATGTAAGTGCTCTGAAAGGCAAACGAAATGCCTACTACGTCTTGTAATTTTTTAACCTTTGCGAATTTTTAATGGATGAATATTGAAGATCAACTGAGTTAAACTGACTAATGTTATCGTAGCCATGTCAATTTTTGACAGTCCTATGGTCATATTTGGCTAAGATTGCGTATAATCTACTCACATTTCATGTCTTCGTCGGCCCCAGTCTCGTTTCGTCATTTTCTTTGACATTAACTTGCCAAAACCGACGTTTGAGGCTTCGAAGCAGTTTGTTTACAATTTTCGTAACTGCAGGACAAGACATTTGTCAGAGATTGATTCCTGGCAGATGGTTAGTTCGCCTGTGCGAGGTCAGATAAGGTATCTTCGATATCTCTTGAACCTTTCTGAAGAACATTTCACTTTACTAAATCCATCGAAATAGGTTAAACTCGCTGAAATACAGCATCTCCACTGTATCACTACATCAAAGAATCCTACCACATCGACGCGTATCCATAGCAACACTCGATGGCAATGGGACTTCTTCTTTGAGATGCAGTCCTGATGCACTAGCGCTATAACAAAATACAGAGTGTCGTGAAAGTGATAGGTAGACTCCACTTTCAAAATTTGAATATGTACATGTACTGTATGATAGAATAAGTTTCGCGTACATCAAAATTTGAAAATGTATAATAGCAAAAATTTCATGTACCATCTGTACTCGGTTTGCTTTCTGAAATCATGCTAAAGACTGAAACCGATATAATTGTCTAATACATTTCATCTGCTGCATTTTGCATTTGCTTGTAATTCCACCCATAATTTTTTTAACAACACATTTAATTTGGTCTGATTAACAAAGCTAAAACAGGGTTCACTCAGACCTGGAAATTGCCAATGAAATTGCCAATTTCACAAAAATACTCATCTAAATTTGCTGTTTCCGTATGAAAATGTTGTTATATTTCCTGTGTATAGAACAGGATCTTATTTCAAAACCATGGCAACTGTAGAACGTGAGATTCCATTTTGATAGGCGACTAGGCGTTCTATAATTGCCCAAGAAAACCACAATTGCTTTTTTTCAAGATAACGTAAAATGCCAATTACTCGCCAACTTTACAGTTGTCTCAAGTAAAACAGTCGTTATAGCAGGTAATTATTATATCGGTTGTTCAAAAAACGAAGAATAGTGGTTGTTTTTTCAAAGCTAGCTCAGCTAGACGGATCTGACAGCTAGTCATTCAGAAACTGTCAAACCCAGCTGTTCGCCTATGGTAACGATTTTTTGGTTTTTCCGATCGATAAAGGGGGCAAAAGTGGCACACAAGATTTATCGATGATTGGAACGTTTAGCAACATGTATAATTATTCGGAAGCACTCAATAAATGCACATGCCATTAGGAATACCCTGTGTACCTAGTGAACTTCCAAAGCTACAGTAGAAACTTTGAACTATCTTTTATGTATGGTTAATTCAGGGATCGAATATTAATTATGTTTGACCATTGTGAGCGGGATTTTCCATTGAAATCTCACATTTATAACGTACAATTATTTGAATGTTAATTTAATTATTAGTTCCCATCGCTGTCTGGCAATGCTTGTACGCGTCGCATGTGAACTTGTTTTGCGTATCATGTTGTCTCAATTATAATAATTTACGAATAATTAAGCTTTATTAAAAATATATCCGGCGATGTGGGGACGGTTGGTACGCAGAAACTGACGTTGTTTCATAAAAAAACCTTATCTGTGATTAAAATATGTCATGTTTACAACACAACCAAGTACTTCTCTTCGAAAGGAAAAGGCAACTTTTAAAATAACTTATTAAGTATTATCATGTTTATCATTTTTCACGTTGAAATATGCATATTATGAACCTTTAAGAATAATGAGTCTGAGTTAAATCTTGGGTGTTTCAGAACCAGACAGCGATCTCCTCAAGGCTGCAGAACTTGCCAGACATGTAAAGTAACCATCCATCGTGTGAGCATTGAACTTTCAGTGATAGGCTAATAGACAGACGTATACTCATTAACCAGCATTAAAAAATGCACTGTGGATTAAAAAAGTCTATGTGTAAGACCAATAACTTTGTGAGACTAAGTTGTTTTGGTATACCATCAAATGTGATAACTGAGTGCTTGATAAAACACATTGTATAAATTAATGCAGAGCCTGGAGAATCAGACGGTCGAGATTTCATGTTTCGGCATTCCCATATGAGATTTGTTGCCATTAGGCCATTAATAATATTCGGGTGATAAAGTGTACATAAACTGAGTAGAGAAACTAGAGCACTTATTGTGGCTGACGGTAAGAATGGTTATACACACGTTTACTCGCATTTAATGCCACATTGATATGTAGACATATTTCGGATTGGTGGATCAGATTGATGTGACATTACAGCAAAACGCGTTGTATTTGTTTGCTGACAGCATGCCCATATACATGTACATTTGCCAAATTCGTGATCCTTGCCAGATCTGGTTCTACAGGTTTCTCCCCTCTCAGGTCTTTCCTTTAACCCCCTATGCTTATTTGTGACGCGAATTACCCATTTTGGTCCACATAGTAAAATTTCGCCAGTTTTCGTGGAACAAAAAAATTTCAACTGTAGTAAGTTGCAGAGATTAAATTTATTATCGGATCAGATGTTTAGTCTGCCGGGGCTTCATAAGTGAAGAAAAAATTGAAGCCCAGGAAGCCACTGAAATCGTAGTCCACAGAAAGGAAATACATTGTGCATTTGTTTACCATCAGTCAGCACAAAAACGTTGTCATTTGTCAAGTAATAATTTCCTGACCTGAGTGACCAAAACCAAGCTCTGTAGCATTAAATGAAATATTTCGCATAGTTTCGCCAAAATTCAACGTGAAACATTTCTCAATTTTTTCATTTCGCCTTATTTTTTGCTGTTGTTGTTGTTTTCGTATCACGTCGTCATTATATCCCTTCAGCCAAAAATAACCTTTCAGAAGTGGTTACTCAACTTGTTTTCCCCAAGCCCCAAGATATAAAAAGTCAGTAAATATTTTTGAGAAATAAAAAAATGAGACATCTGGATTAAACAAATCTCCATCTTTCATTTGTCATGTCGTTGTCGCCGCAATTTGCCAATTCAGGCTGAAATTACAGTTTTTATTTTTAAGAAACTTTAAATGTAAGTTGGTCTTATGAATGTTTCTTAGTTAGGGCTAGTTGCTGGGTTCGAAATAGGTCGGACGGGGGTAGTACAGGGTTAAGTGGGTTCGTAGAAGTAGTAAAATGTCACTGTGATGTCATGTTTTGAAAGCTCTGCTTTAACATGCGTTTCGTCTGCATTCTTGCGTGAATTCTGTCTGCATAGAGGGTAATGGTCTTTGCTTCGCACTTTTATAGGCCTACAAGTACAGCAAAAGTAAGCCCAGACACGGATTCAAAATGAGAGACGGGTTTGTTTACAGGATATTTGACCTCTTTCTGCCAACTAGGCCTACTTATCATGCAAATATTTTTGGCTCGTCCCACGCACGTATGCATATGCTGTATATAGTAGCATGCGGATGCATACGTAATGAGGAGCAAAGAAATTTCGAAGCAAATTGACCAGTCAATTGATGTTAATATCGAGAATCGATGGGGGTTTTCATGAGAATAAAGGCGCCGAGCTTTTAAATTTAGCGCCCACGAAGTATTTGCGAAATCCCGACTACACGTGGTCTATCTGCTGTTTACGGAGCGCATAATAAGCAGTAAATATAGCATTACAGGGTTCCCACTTTCTGGAACGGCAGGTAATGTCAGGGAAATGAAAAAGTGTAAGGGAAATGTAAGAGAATAAGTGACAATTCTGTCGTCAAAATGTCAGGGAAATTGAGTTGATTCTCAACAGTCAATTGAATAGTCATCGTCTTTTTTATAAATTTGACAGAAACCCATAATTTTTCTTCTTTTTTTACATTTTCATCTAAAATGTCAGGGAATGTACTGTAGGGAAATGATTGAAAAAATGTCAGGGAATGTCGTGGAAATGACTGTAAAAATGTCAGGGAATGTCAGGGAAATTTACTTGTGAATTTGAATGGGAAACCAGCATTACTTACATTGACACGTCATATTTTTTTCATTTTTAGTGGTCAGGGTTGTCGGGGAATTTTTTAAACATGGAAAGTCAGGAAAATTGAACTGTTGAAAATTTTCTCTCCTGGGGGAACACTGTCAACCATTCATTTGCCAAATAATATTTTACTGAACGTAATTTTCATACAAAATAGCTCAGAAATGATGAATTTTTACTCACAAAAGTAATAATGAAGCATGTGATATGAAGAAAAAACGCATAGGTCCTAAGCGAACATTTTCTCAAAACTGGATACCAAATATTGAATTAAACGCACCATTATTCAAAGCATATGGACGCCAAGCTTTTAAATTTAGCGTCCATAAACTGTTACATAAATCCCAACTACAGGACATTGTGTGCAGGACGTATGGTTCATATTAATTTTGGCAACTGCTAGTAGGACGCGCACTATGTATCGTTCTCTAATACATGTGACAGTAATTGGTTCTGGATTAAAATTATTGGGAACGATTAATGGCAACGAGTTAATGGGCACGATTAACTATAACTGGTTTCGCAAAAGCATCGGTGCTTGCTAATGGGCAGTACGTCAATTTATGTGATGTTGTTTTAATTATTTATATGTAAAGTTTTCTAGGTCGATATTAAGCAGTCCTTGGCACGCACTGGTCACATATGAAAGTCCCCTTTTCCTCTGAAATAAAATTACATCACAAGCTATTGCCTGCAAGCAATTGTAATATTATTTTATTTCAGAGGAAAAGGACACTCTATACATGTAAATGATGGCAACGATTTCGTGCATTTTTTTGCGGCTGTACTATTCGAGATCCGATATTCGAATTTGGTGCTATCATTCAGCATCTTCCTAATTTTTTTTTTTTTGGAATTTTCCAGAGGTGAAATGTTTCCACCTTACACCGCTAGAGAGCGCTGAGTGGAAAGATGCCATGTTACGTCTGGGCGCCTTCTAGCGGCGGAAAGCGAAACATTTACCACAGTCCAATTCTAAAAAAATAACTTTGAGATATGCTTGTTTGATATCATAAAACTCGATTATCATATCTCTGATAATACGGCCACAAAAATTTCGCGAAACCGCTGAATCGAGAGGAAATCATTGCAGTAATTTCGTGACTATTGCAGCAGTTTCGTGAATTTCTTTGCGACCGTATTATTAGCGATGAAGTGATGAAGTTTAATGATATCATCTCTTAAAGTTGTGTTTAGAATTTTCCCGTGATGAAGTGCGTATGCCTTCCGTCACTAGAGGGCGGTGAATTTGTCACTGCCGGGAAAAAATAAAATAAAAAGCTATACGAGATGCTTATTTGATATCATCAAACTCGATCATCATATCTCTAATAATTAACTGTTTCCATAGCAAAATGTGTTACCTTCTGTTTATACAAGGTGCTTAATTGTATACGAGCGCATAATAAGCAATAAATATAGCATAACTTACATTAGTATGTCATATTTTTGCATTTTCAGCCGTCAAGGTGGTCGAGACATTTTTTTAAAAGACGTGGAAAGTGTTCCGAAAGTCAGGTACAGTAAGTTGAATTGTTGAAAATGTCATCTCTTGGGTGGACCCTGTCAGGCAATCCTTCACCCAATAATATTTTATCTGAGCGAACTTCGTAAAAATTAGATCAGAAATGGCTAATTTTAACCCTTAAAAGTACAATGAAGCAAATGATATGAGTAAAGAAACGCATTGGCGGAATCTTTTGCCAAGCTGGATTCCAACTGATGGATTTGAACCATTTTTGCAATGATGACGTAATGAGATTGACATATCAACATATTAGATGATGACATACATGTACATGTCATACATACTTGATAACTTCAACGTCCCCAAAGCTTGCTGTCTTATTTTGAAGTATACTGTATCAGCAACTTTGTCGCTTTCAACATGAGTATGACTTTGCAACAAAAATATTTCCCAAGTCTATAACGTCAGCTCCTGGATACAAAGCAAGACATATTAGTTTTGCGAATGCTTTACTCTACAATGTCGTTGATACAATATACATGTACTTATTTGCTCGAATACAATTGCCTACACTCTACTTGTAAGTTAATTATGACTACCAGAAAGTCATCCTGAAAATAGCAATGCTGGTTGTTTTTTTTAACTGAAAATACTTTTTCCACAGCCAGCCAAGTTCTCGTATAAATGGCACGGGTTGTTTAATGATCCCAGCGCGGTCTGAGTCCTTAGGGCATCTGCTTTTCATGGGACTCGTTTTTCAGAAAGTAAAAGGT
>JAQGAF010000547.1:0-48084 GCA_034687865.1 Kryphioiulus occultus | reverse complement strand
TTCGCGATTTACTTCGTTCAGATTTCAATTACAATCTCCAGGAAACCAATAAATCGAATTCGATCGAACCAAAATCGTACGAGCCGTTGCCATGGTTACGACGAGAAAAGAACGACACCTGGAAAGTGTAATTCAAATCGGAATGAAGTAAATCGTGAATAAAAAAATTATCAGCATAAATTGCTGATATTTCTGTCAAAGATGCGCTCAAAGTAAGGTCTGATGAATAACTGGTAAGTTTATTTTGTATTGATTTGCGTGTTTTTAAAAACGTAGTATAAAATGTAACATGAGGATAACATGACGATATCATGAGGAATTTAACTTTGTAGTTAACTCCTTCACCGGCTTAACCTGCTACGTAAAGTGCAGTTTCGATCGCGTTTTTTTTCAGTTTTTTTTACATTGTCAACGCTTTCATGGTTTTAACGTGCTATGCTAATTTTTCAGTACAAATTAATAATTCGTATACTTCATAAAGTGTACAAGCGTTTGTTTGTTTAGGCGACCAGCATATGTGGCCACGATGACTTTTCATCAGGAATTCTGCGCAAGTTAGATGCAATTGTGGTAAATATATTTTGCCTGCTGGTTTATTGAATGGCCAGCATAGCACTGAGGATTATTGATGTAATCCTGCGATGCACGTGCATATCACACTTCACTCATGCGTAAATCCTCAGATTGACCTGACTGGAAGAGCGCCACACTTCTTGTCACATTAGCATATTATCGCCGCTATCGTCGCTCTCTAGAATGCTAATTTTGAGTTCAAGTTCATTACTAATCGTAGTCGAAACTATGGTCGCTTACTACTTAAACTTGATATAATGGATTTATTCAATTTCTTGGTAATTGCCGACCTACGACTTCCTCCTGCCTTTGCTGTCTTCAGTCATCGTCGGAATTTTTGATATGAGGGACATTCGAAAGGGTTGTTCTTTAAGGTTTAGCTTGTAACTTCCAATGGAGCTTGGACGGAGCCTTAGAAAAATACTTGCAGTTGTTGAACACCGTTTTGAACACCATAAGTTGATAAGCATGCATTACTTAGAATGAATTTTTTTAAGCATAATCATAAACAGTAGCAATGTACTAACTAAAAAATTGACAAAATTGATGAAGGAATACATTGTTAGTAGGTGTACTGTATAGGCATGTGTCAATTAGTCAAAAGTTGACTGGAAGTGTCATTGTGTTATCTGAGCTGCAGTCTCTACTTTGTAGAATGACAATCTTTATAATTGTTGCAGAAATACACACATGTAATGAAAGATTCAAAGTTATGAATTCATATGAAGGTAACTTGAAAACATTTGCTTCCACTCGTATTGTGGACTTATTTTAAATAATTTGTGATTGAATGGCATAAATACCCATTGGTACACGTAAAGCACAATATTACGATTGCATAATATTTTTGAATTTAAAGTCATGCATTACAGTATGCTACAACGTAAAGATACAGTAGTCCGGTAGTAAGCTGCACGTTGTACATGTACGTGTTTGCTGTATGTGTATGACCGATACGATTCCAATTTTTTTTGGATCAGAAAGAATAATTATATTTCAGTTCTTATAGTTATTTTGTGGTATTTAAAGTAATTGAAATTACATGTACTTCGATATTCACTCTAATGTAGTTTAATTTACTGTATTGTGCTTTGCTTTTCAATCGTAGGCACTTACATTGAAATTTTCCCCTCTCCCTTTTAAGATATTTGGTCTTGCTGTATAATTTATGGGTAAAACATGCAAGTAACGCCATCTGCTTCCGATGTTTTTTGCACTGGATCGGCGGACGTAATTTCCTTTGCCTTAAAAGTAGTTATTGCTTGCACCTTCACCCGTAAATGTTTTGTAGTTTTCAGGTGAAAACGCAAAATCCTGTTTTTTCAACAACTGCACACCCTGCAGAGAACATTCAGGGTTCGTGCCTTGCTTACAGACCGTAATAAACAGTGGGTGGTTATATTTACAAACACGTGTTGGTCCAACAAGAATTAACACTTATTGGGTAATAGATTTTTCAGTGATCACTTTCTTTTCTAATCAAAAATATTCTTCACCGGCTAGAATATCAGTGAATTTAAAAAAATTACTTTTGGAATGACCCTTATCCGAATTAATTTTAATGCTGAAAAACTTGATATGCAAGCTAAATGCAAAGCATAATGAGTATTTAAATAAACACGTTCTTATTCCTTACACGCATTTTTCGACGAAGTGGTTTGCAGTAAGAAACGCTTGATAAAAAAGCCAAAAGCACAGGAAATTCTAAGCTCGTGATGATCCAAGATAAGCGTTTTTCATTCATACAACTGCTTTCAATCATATATAATGTTAATGAGCGATAGGTCCAATATTTAAAATTTAAATGTGATTGCTTACCCAATTCTTAATCAGTTATTACCTGGCTCGCAATTATTAGCAGAAGGTTAATCTCATCTCAACGGAAACCTTATGTGATAAAGTTGAGGAAATAACATGTCATTCATGCGATAGAACAGCAAATTGTTATTATGATTTGTTGGACTGTCGATGATCACTCGAACACGTATACCGAAACCTGCTTGGGTTACACCTGTGTGGAAGACAACGTAAAGTGAATATACTTTGTCTACTATCGTAGATTATTATCTTACACGTGGAGTCCTGCTTGGGAGTGAGTTTTTAGCCACTGACAATATGTATTGCAGCAGTTTCAGGCACCAGAAACTGCAATTCACAAATCACGTGCCTTGAGGTCATAAATTCAAAATCGCACTATAACAAATGCAGTATGTCGGAAATGGTGTATTCAGGCCTGAGTGTATTCATGGATTCCATGCCAGATTTGTACATAAACCGTGAGAATACGACGGAAAATTTTCCTCTATTCAAAATAATTGTACAGATTAATAATAATGGAACAGATTCGGAGTACAATTGTGATATTCGATTATGGCATAACAATTTGAACCGTAAAATTTCTGCCAAAAATATGATAATCGAAAATCATACATTTAAAGTGAATAACGTCTTACCAACGAACCAGATAATATTAACTTTGCTTGGGTAACAGCTGGCAAGAAGTACTCTGGATTACTGTAGTTCAGTCACTATATTCGAATGAATGAACTGGTAATATAATACAATTGGTTTTCTTCAATTTTTCCAATAAGTCAGAATTTTTATTTTTCGAATTTGAAAATCGAAATGCATTTGTAGATTCCTGGTTGCGTCCGTTAAGTTCTGAAAGGAGAATTCATGCAATTATTGTCAGGGGCAGTTTGTTTCATCAGTTCTTACTTTTTCACATCTTATCCAGTTATAAATTATAGCGACTTTCCCCACATAGTTCAATTTCAATCATTATTTAGCATGGCTACAAGGTGGTCGTTTTGATAGCCGTTCTGAAGTAAGATTACTAAATTTATCTCAAATGGACTTGCGCTTGCTTGTCAGTTTGGGTATGAAGTGCTGATTATGGAGGATTATTTTCTACTACGATGAAATACGATAATTTAAGTATAAATTGCTATTGCTTCAGTTTTTATACGTTGTAATATAATCTTGTTTCGTTTTAACGAACAATTATTTGATGTTGCTCTGAGATGAGTTTTTCTACCATGTTTAATTATTGAGAAAGCAACAGGTTAGTCACATCCTTTCCTTTGCAGAGTTGCAGATTCATGCAATTACAACAATTCTTGTTCCACAAACGCAAGTGCTCAAGCTTTTCACAAAATTTGTCGTCTACCTGCAGCACTTGGGTCAGCTTAATTATTACTTGGAACTAAAAAATCGTGTTGATTTGTACCTGCAGAAGACGAAGTTTTTGTTGTTACCGGATTGACTTAATTGCATTTGTCAAGGATTTTGGCCGTTTAAATTAATCGGCGATCAATTTAAATCGTCACTGATTATTTTAATTCGAAAATGTTTTCTATTTAAATAGTTGCAACCCTAATGCAGGGGTCTGCCATTTTCAGGGTAATCTTTTATCCCAACTGGCCATTAGTGTCTTATTAAAGGAGCATCTAGCAATTAGGTACTAAATCTTATAACAGCAATAAATCTTCTCCACGATAGTTCTTCAATATATTCTTTCTTCCTTTTCCCTCAAAATAAGTACGAATTCTCATTTGTTTAGATTTTTCATTTGGTTCCACCCCCACTCGCGTTTATTCGCTTGAACGCCTTTGACCTGTGATGACCCTTTAATATTTACAGTATAATGTTCAGGAACTGCGAGACATGACCCCTTTCGGAAGTTGTACTAAAAGTGATTTAATTGCTTCGGTATAATATCGGCCATTAGTAAGAAATAGCATTGTTGCCATACGACAATGTCTTTGTTGACAAGTATTTAAGTACTAACGTAGATACCATGTTACTCATTAAATTGTGTCCTCAATAAAACATCAAATTTATTAGTTTTTAGTAAATTTTGTAACATTTTAAAAATTAGTGTCGGTTTTGAACGTTTCAACGCAGGTTTTGAATGTAACTCCAGATGGCCAGCAAATGTTTCAATTTAAATAGTCCTAATTCGAGTTCAACTGTGTGATATTATGAATATAGTGATACCATTGAACTCTTTTATTCGTGTGATGGAAACTGAACGGAAACGGAAGGAGTTTTTGCTCGTTAATGCTCCTCCCATCTTGTTTTTTCTCCATTTGCAGTACACGACTTCGCTATACAATTTCTGCCCACTCAATTGACATTGCATTCGAAATGCAAAAGTGGGTTTTCTAAAATCAGATGAAAAGGTCAGATAGAAACATTAAAAAAATTACCTTTTTCTTACGTGATGACAACCTGTTTGTCTTTTTGTGGTTAATCATTTTGATGCTATTGAAAGTAGGTAGGTTTAAACAGAGCGCACCACCTTCACGTTATTAAGGGCAGTGAAGAGCGTTAGTTTTTCTATTTGTTGATGATTGGACATATGAGTTCCCATCGGAGTGGCACTCAGTGACCCTACATGATTATCAAACTTTAATTAATTTAATCGCTGTCAAATGCAACAGGACACGAATCACTACAAGCAGTCAAATGAAACTTCATTTATTATAACTAATTTTTACAGTAATTGACATAAAAGTATTTGGCGAAGGCGCCAAAAAACTTGGGGGGAGAAAGCAAAAACTTGTTATAAATTTTCTTAGTGTAATTGCTTGTCTATTCGGTGAATATATACGTGGATCACTATCAACGCTTTGATGGTATAAAAATCCACATTTACAGACTCGTACAATGGTGAATGATAAGTACACTTGTATGCGCTTTTTCAGGTGCAAGTTAGTACCTGTGGCCAGGCTAATTAATGGCAAATTTCTTTTATCTACACTGCTTGAAACGTGTAATCCCAATCCTTTTTTAAAATTATTTGTCAATGAAATGTGATTAGTCGTTCCCTGCCCTAGTTTAATTAACAACATACGGACTCAACAGAGTGTGAATATCTTGTCAGACTGTTGCAAAACAAGATAATTACGGTAATCCGCTAATGGGGTTCCTTAAAAATCTCTACTAAAACTGTACTTAAAAAAATCCCTAACTTCCATTTCAGATTTTCACAATACTTGTTACTTCATGTAAATAAATTATTGAACTTGGTTAATAACACAATTTAAAGCTAACGATTAAAATTCAATCAGGTTGCATCAATCTCTGATTAATTTAGTCTACGTGCACCGATATTGTTAATTGTTCTCAGAATCAGATCGAGGTTATTTTATCCGCCAAAGCAGCGTGTCTGCTAACATAATTTATAAACACAAGGTCCATAGTTTTGTTCAGCTGATATGGCAAACATACCATGGTAAGATCTTAATTCTAAATGGATTGTGTAAACTTATGATTTTACTAGTCTTATCAACAATTTTCTAGATGAGGATTTCTCCTGCAGTATTATACTGTATCATTTTTATGACAGACTCTTAAACAAATATTCCACAAATTTACGAAACGCTTGTGCCAATCTGTTTGATTGGTGTTAGATAACAAACATCTGCAGCAAAGTCTTCTGTAATTAAAAAATTACAATTTCGATTATAACACTTTGACAACTTAAATTGACATCAATGTGGCTGGTTTTCCCAACCTTAATTCCCTTCGTTGATAAATCATTGATGAGCGTCTATGTTAAGGCATGACCTTAACTGTGATCATAAATTGTATAATTTTCTGACATTTAAAAATGAAATAGTAAAAAAACAATAAAAAGTCTAACCTTCTATGGCTTTAAGCGAGTCAAACTGCAATTTTTAAATCTGCTTACTCTCCTATAGGTAGCCGCATAATAAAACATGCCATCTCAAGCCCTTTTTCTCATGGTGCCTTGAGATGACATTAATTTTATTACGCTGTCTTTAGGCCTCCTAAGTGATGGGGAAAATAATGGATTTAAATTATTGCCGAAATAACCTTTAATTATAGTGTAGGCCTAAAGGCGAAGAATACGGCCCGTTTTTTTGCAGAAGAACGATTTAAATGCTTTCCAAACCTCTCAGCATATGCATCTGCATTTGGAATGAGAAAAACAATAAGAAATGATAAGATATTTGCATAAATGGCTGCAAAGTGTTTGGTCATTAACTCCCCCTTCGATGCACCCGATAAGGAATTATTTGAAGCCAAATTGGATTTTACTTTTAAGGTGAACCAGCATTTTTGGGGGAATGTTCCAATTGTCAAAGTCGGATTTTGCGTTTGTGCATTTTGGAAGCGTCATCCATTATTGTTACTGCTGTGATTTTTCTGCATCACTTATTTCACATTTGATTTCTGCTCTCTGCGTCTTTTTGTGTTCGCCCTGTTTAGTTAGTTGTCTGTTGAAATATTGCAAAAAACAGGCTTGACGAAAATCCTTAATTTGAGATTGTTGGCAGTGCACCTTTTTTGTCGTCTTTCTTGCACATGCTCACCAGTGTCTTCTTGATGTGTTGATGATGGCGGATTTGTTGATTCCTGTGTAGAAAATCACTTGTTAATAGCATAGTTAATGGTAATTCCGAACAATACGATTGGATTTCAACTTAAGACCATCTGGCGAAGGAGACACGCTACACCGACTTTCCTTTAAAGAGTATACAAGGAGTAAAGATGTGGCTAGCTGTGGGGACAGATGTGCAAAATCGGTAGGGGGTCAGGTAAGACCGAAATTGAACAATAATCAAAGCATTGGGAAAGCTGCAGGGTCATAGATTTCGGAGGATGCTTGAATATTAAATTCAAACAGTCAAAACAATGCAAGGTACACTGTACATGTATTCCATTTATAAACAAAAGAGACATCTAGTCTTTAAAGATGGCCTTTTATAGATGTATTCTATTTTCCATTGGTATATCAAGTCATCTCTGGAACAACTTTTTCAGAAACAGCTTTCAGCTTTCAACTTTTAATTTTTTTTTCTAGAGTAAACTAAACCAACTTTAAACATACAGTAGAACCTCTGTAAGTTGACCACCCAAGGGACTGTCGCAAACTGGAGGTGGTCAACATATGGAAAGATACTTGTACTGACATAGGATTTTAATTCCGTGAACTGCATGTACTGCATTTACTGCATATAATTACATTTTACAGTAATCATTCATCAATCGTGAATAGTTTTATTAAAATATAGAGACAGTTTTTTTTGCAAACAGCCAAAAATGTAATCATACATGACTATATGTTGAGCGCATGCTGGTCAACATACAGAGTAAATTACTATTGTGTGTCATAGTCCAAGTTGTTAACATGAAACACACAGAAGTGCATGTTGTCAACATGTAGGGGCCACTTTCCATTGAGTTAATGTGGTGACCTTCCGATCAGTTAAAATGTGGTCAAAATGGGGAGATGGTCAACTTTGGAGGTTCTACTGTATATGTACTTACAATAACTTTAACCATTATAAAACAGAATACAAGTCCAGAGATGACTTTTGGTATACTACTACGAATTCAGCATATGTGTGACTCGTGTGCAGTAATCTAGAACAAATGATGTTGTCGATGAGAAATATGCCTGACTATAGGGCATTCGTAGTTTAGGTACATATAGGCTATCTGCCTTTAATTATTCATGGTTAATATAAAGAGAATATTTTTTCAGAAAGTTGTTGTGCTTAAACTGTTTCTTTTCTGTTTTTTCCGTATAAAAATCAGCTAAATCATATCTTCCGAGGCAGTTTTAAAGATATTCTCAAGAGTGAAACGCTTCATTGCATTGCCTTGAATTCGATATCGAGTTTTAATTTAATTAGCTTGCAATCTAATAATCTATAATCTATGGATGTTGGTTTCAACTAATTACTTTCGGATAAAAGGATGGAAGTTTGCTATTTCGATATCCTTCGATGTAATCTTACCAAAAATATAGTATTTATTGTAGCGTCTGAAGATAGTGTAGATTGGATTTGAATGTAAAATTGTGATTCAAGTTTAATGCTCTTTTAAAATCGCAGGTTTACCAACTATTAATACATTTTAAAGGTTTTCTGTAGAAATGCATTTTGCCTTGTGGAGAATGTTTATGGCCAAATTTAAGTTTCAGCGCCGTGTATGGTTTCAACAGGTCTTTGTCATTATAACAAAAAAAATTCGCCCATTATTTATATGCGATATTAGAAATCTCTGCTGCATACAAATATCACTGCGATGGATCGTATACGTTTCATTTTAAATTGCATGCAATTGCTAGCCATTTTTTAAGAAAAGTAGCCTGCGGTCACCCAGTCCGCCTTTATCTTCTTATACTCTTGGCTGTCACTTAAAAAAAACCTTTGCTTGAAAAAGGATGTTCAAGGAATGCCGCTTAAACTGTCTTCATTTTATATTCTGGTCCAACATAACATTTTGACAGACGTTTATCAAGCATCTTAATCTCTAGCTACTATATAAAAGATTGCGTTTTGACATCCCTTAATCGCCAATTCTGCATTCCTCCCTGCATCAGTCCTAATATCTGAATGCAATCAAAGAGCATCTAGGCCTTATGGGGTTAATTTCTATAATTGGATCATTGGATGATATGCTTAATGCTTAACCCGGGTAATAACTAGACGCACGCGTCTACACACGCAATATTTTCGTGTTATAGAAAAACTGAAAGCATTACCAGGACCCACGACATTAAAAACATAGCCAAAAGCGATTCAATTGGTGTTTTTCAGGTCTAAAATGTATACTGGATCCAGAATAAAGTAATACAAACCAGATTACAGTATAATCCTAAAAACCTGTAGAATAAATACAGCATATATTGTGAATGAAAGATAGAGTACAGTGCATATGCAAATTTTCAATAACTTCGTGCAATTTGACTGCATGTCCTTGCTATAAATTTTAGAACATTATTCCTGATACATGGTACAACTCGTATCTAAACAAAGAAAATTCACATAGGAAATGATGTACACTTATGAAATTCTGTGCATTGCATAATATCTAGCACTAAATTGTACTCTAATTCATGTACAGAATGTCCTAAAATATCCCTGTAGCTTTGATATATTAAAAGTTGAATATAAATAGTGTGGGACACCATGTTCTACATTTGGTCATTGCAAACTACATGTACATGTATATGGGCTGCTTGTAAATATTAATGATACACTGTAGATTTGATTTTACTAAAGGAGAATTGTTAATTTTACAATAAGCCAAATATGTACATGTAAGTGTTGAGTTTTTGTGCATTTTCCATTCTGGCAAAATGACGATTTTATTTTATACGGGCAAACAGTAATACTAACAAGTGCGAGGTATATTGTTACTGCCACACATGGACAAAATGACTGAATATTAATTAGTACTTTGATTTGTTTTCGTGTCATTCAATTTTTTTCTCCAGTTTACAATTTCATATGGTCATTTGTTAGCCTTATATTGTATGTCTAAATTTCCTATCCTTAAATTATCATATTTGACATATAATTAAGAATGGTTAGGATTTTAATTGTCTCTAGTCTAATAAAAAAATATTAGATCTAATAAAAACATTAGATCTGATGATTATGCCGATGATATTCTAAAAGGAAATTAGCACGGACCATTTTGGAATTAGTGTCAGTTTTCTTATTAACAAACTATAATCATTGGTAAAAAACCACGCACTATATCCGAAGCATGTTTAAAAAAGTTGTCGACGTTAAATTCTACTAACCTATCATACTCGTCAGGTATTTTTCAACTAAACATGCGTGGAATTGATTGTTGCAGACATTCTCTTTGACAGTGACGCAGCAAATGCTCTGAATAACTCAGGTCATGAAAATTTAATTTTAGATTAAAAATCATATATTTTGAAGAGAAATTGGCTCAAACCTGAATGATGAATGATACGTGTACTTTAAAGCTTATCAATGATAAATCAAGAAACACCAGATCTCCTCAGCATGCATACTCATGTATGTGTTAGAACATAAGTATGTTCAGGTTTTTGAAATAAAAACAAGCATTCTTTGTGGCATGATATACGTATATTCATAAGCAGCTATGATGGTGTTATCACTGTGAAATTGGCGATTAAATTTATTTCGAATGCTGCTGTCATCTAATCAATTATTGCTTGCAAACCAGCTAACCAATGATAGCCACAAAATATTGATTTTAATACGTTCAGAAAATAGAAAATGCTATAATAATCCTTTGCATTAGAATAATTCAGATGTATCATTTTTGTATCATTCATGCATATCATATGTAGAACCCCCTAGGCAAATGTTATGTACTACCTCAACTATACTGTATACCTTGTTATTGAGTTAATAAGACTATAGACTATTTGCCTTACTATCAAACATTGCCTATACAAAATCGACCTCGAAATAAATCCATTATATTGAACCACATTTTTTAGATTCATGTTTAGAGTTGTTTTTATTTGTTCTATTTGTGGTCATGCGTAAAGAATGTGGGAAGTGATATCACAGCATGGTTGCTCGTCTGGTATTGTTGAATGATCGACATAGAAATGCAAAGATCCATAGATTTTGGATGGATATGATTAAAATGACAATTGGCACTGAGCTGAATCATTCATTTTCAGAAAAATTAATTTTTTGGGGGGAAATTGCTTGCATATGGTAAGCTTAATTCGAAGAATTTAACAAAAAATAGAAAACACACGCACGCATATCAACATGATGATTCACCTCTACATCATGGCATTAAAGTTTAGCAAATATTGCAAGTTCGGCATAGGCAATTTCTGGTAGAATCGGTCTGCAAAAAGTTTTTACAGATTCGTTAATTGGACTAGAATGAATTTATTAGAGAATGCGCACACCATCATTAGGCACTAAAAACGATTAAAATGGCTAACTTCGTTAAATTGTTGCTGTAAATAACGCTTAAAAGATCATCCATTTTAACATGTACGATATAACGTGCTAGTGTGGAATTTCCATGAGAAAGTATGTTTATTGCAAACATATACCTTTCTGCTGGGGGAATTTTTAATGTTTGTTTTTTGTTGTAAGACATCGTGAGTACTGCAATGTACCAGCCCATAATTAATTTGTGCATTAATTTTGAGATGTAATTTTTTCATAAAAAATCTCTCAAACGCCCCTAACGTTGCGTGGGTGAGGGGTAACATCGATGGAAATATGTATCTTTACACTCGTTATTATCCAAATCCTGAGTTGAGTCTACTATGGGAGGTTTCGTCTCGATCGTCACCAGCGCGTGTTTCCGGCAAAATGGTATCAAGTTTGTAGCTGTTATCCGTTCACCGGATCCTCCCAGAACCCCCCAGTTGACCTACACCTATTTAGGTTTCCGCAGGTAAAAAAGTACATGACTTGACTTAAAAAATGGCTTCCGCAGCTCCCTGATTATTGTGTCCAGTGACACCCTACCCTTGAGTGATGTCAGGACATTTTCCATTATTTACATGGAAATGGTGACCATTTTCCCTACTCTACATTCGTTATTCTAATGACCATTGACATGTCGCTATTAATTTTTCCATTGTCATTGTTTAGATGGATCCACGAATGCGGCTGGTTTGAAATGCTTTCAAATCTTAACATGCAAAGAAATTCGTCGAAACGAGGCAAACAAAATGAGGGGGTGGAAATGAAAATTAAAAAACCTTAACAATGCACGTACTGCGTATTCCTGTGCGAACATTAAAAGCAGACATGTCACGAAATCCAATTGACATCAAACACAAAATGACATTGCTGTAACTTGTCTTTTGCATATGCAACGAGATGACAGAGCTGTGTTCTGAAACCTTTGTTAGCAATACAATAAGGCACGGAACTAAGGATAATGCCCTTACCACTGTCTTACAGACCTTTAGAAATGTATGTTGGCAGAGATACAGGTGGGCATGCATGCTGGTGCAAGTGCAGCTTTGCAAATAATGCTTAAATCTGCTAAAAACTTGTTTTATTGAATTGAATTGAATTAAAAATCGAAAAATGTGTACTGTAATGGGATGGCAAGCAACCGAAAACCACTACTGATCGTTTCTAAGAAGGAATTCTTGAAAACTTTGGGAAAATAGGAATTTTTGAAATTGCCATGGGTAGCTAACAAGCTTTATAGAACAAAGGTACATCAGTAGAACATGTAACCATGACTAAGATGCGGGTTTATTTTAAGCTGAAATCTTGTTATTGTCTGGCAGCTGTTCGATCCAGTATAGTAAAACTTTGGAATTTTCTTGAAAATACATGATCATGAGCAGCCTATCCTGATTTGTCCACTGCTTCCTTCCGGTGCCCACACCCAAATACATTATTACACCCACGTTATATTGCGCCTATAGCTGAAGCATTAATTCTGCTGAACTGGTTTGAAGGGATGACTTTGAATGGAATGTGGCCACGTCAATAAACCTTTATTCCACGTTTGGAATCGGCCTGGCGCCAATGACGCCAGTTTGGCATTGCCGAGGGCCAGATTATGTTTGGCTGTTGGGTAAACATGCTAAACATGCTAAAATCCGCTAACACAAAGCTCGCGTAACCATCCCATGTGCTGTTGTCAAAAAAGGTGCTTCAATGTTTTCATTCTGAGATATTCAAATGATAGGTAGAACTTGAATAAACAACTTGGTGAAAATTATCATATGTAATTGAAGCAAATTGTTGGAAGGCCGCGTCCTTAACCTGGGACTCTCATTTTGAATAATGTATACAGGTAGTAACAATTTGAGCTTTATACGATGAAAAGTGCAGTTACAGTATATTTATTTATTAATACAAAAGTACGTCAGAAAATGCAGTTTTGCGATTATTGGCGTTATCTGCTCCATCATCTAGAGTTGTTGATCCTAGTGTGGGGCATAGGCTAAAGTGATTTTTATTCCAAGCTGATGTTTAAAGAAAATTCACCAGTACATTGCCATGGGCCCCACTATGTACGTTAGAACATTTCCTGAATCGAGGAGGCTTAATGGGTTTAATATCGCTTCTATCAATCTATACCTTACCTTACTTGTATGACATGTTACACATGTCTTAAGATGGATGATGATGAATAATGAAAATATATAACTACGTGTATCAAAATAACCGGACTTAATATGAGATTTAATTCACTGCTGGTTCTGGTAACCTGCCCTCCTGTGCACCCTACCCACACCTACGAAGCCGAATAAAACAGGGTAAAATTTCAATCGCTTTCAATCAGGATTTCGGTGCAATTAACTTCAATGAGTCTCGAATTAATATTTCTTACAGGAATGGAACTTATAAATCTGAGCTCTTATTTTACTGACCATTTTCATTCTTTTCTAGTTACTTATAAAGAAGATATATTATAAAAAATGTAATGGTCAATTCAAATGAAAACTTCAAGGGTATTTCATGCACTGGAAAACCTAAACTCTAATGAGAGAGAAATATAAAAATCTTGAAAATTTGACCCTGTTAAGAATGGGTTTATCATATAAAGGAAGCTGTATGTGGTCAGTGGTAAGGGATTTTTTAGTATGATAATCCATGAGCAAAAGGACTTTACCAAATAAGCTACAGCAGAACCTCCAAAGTTGACCGCCTCCCTATGTTGACCACATTTATTTGATCGGACGGTCACCACGTTAACTCAATGGAAGGTGACCTCTTCATGTTGACCACCTGCATCTCTGTATGTTGCATTTTGACACTTTGACTATGACACACAGTAATTTACTCTATGTTGACCAGCATGGTCTCAACATGTAAAGCCATGGATGATTAACTTTATTGGCTGCTTGCAAAACTTATACTGTACATCCCTGAACTGTAATTGTCTCTATAAAGGTGCAAGAGTTCATTTTGAAACCCTTCAGTATCCGTACTGTACGAGTTTTTGTTGTATAAATTTGCAGTACATTATCAATACTGGTACTGTATTATAAACATTTTAATAAGATTACCCATGAATGATGAATGATTACTGAAAAGTGTAAGTACATGCAGTACATGCAGTTCACGGAATTGTAATCCTGTGTCAGTACAAACCTCGTTTCATATGTTGACCACCATCTTATGTTAATCAGTTTGCAACAGTCCCTTGGGTGGTCAACTTACAGAGGTTCTTCTGTAATATGAAATCTTTGGCAAAGTAATCAACATGTACTGGCGTCGGTATTACCTTTCCAATGGCGATTTTTTGTTTCTTAAGATTTCAATTTGAAACTAGGGGTTGGCACCATTTGATATGGTCAACCCTTTTAAGCAGTCATTTGTCACTCTCTCACTGCGTCTAATTTCGAATGTCTGCAAATGCTACAAGATGTAGGAAGATTTTCCCACCAATTGACACTTTTTAAACAATCTGATCGCTGCAATTTTAACTGATAACCATAATACATCTTGTAATGGACCATTGCAATTAATGATTTGATGTATGCACGCCTGGACATATCATTGACAGTAATGGATCATCGTGGCTGATTCTACTGTATTTTTCTGCTTTTTCTACTCCTGTGTAAATCTGCCCTCGTCTCAACCTGCAGCCCTCAGGCCTGCCTCCCACATCTTCGGCCATCTTTTACCATTATTTGCAAGATTATTCGATTTATTTTTTGTCCCAATGTGAATGTCGTTTAAATTTGACGGAAGTTGAGCACCTTTTCACACGATCTTTCCACACGGATTTCAGTACACCTTCTTGCTAGATGGTCTGTGCACTGGCTGCCATAGGTGATCAACTGGTGGCAGCAAACTACATTTCGCTATGTCATTATTTGGAATTATATCCTCTGGGACCCTAACACGCCCTCTTCAGGTGAGGGCGGCAAAGAACGAGACATTTCCCACGCTTAAAAACTAACCTCTTATAACAATCTCGCATTTTTCCAATGCAGGTTTATCTACTGCTGAAAGAAAATGGCGCCATTTTTTCTCGCGCGCCTTACTTTGAAGCCAGTGATTTTTTTCATCAACTGTGATCGTCGTTTTTATATCAGAGCCTGATTACAAAACGACTACTTATCGAATATCTCGACTTCTAATTAAGTCATGCCCGTTTTGATTTGTTGTTCTTGCGCTAATAGATGAAGCCTTGAGGTACTCTGCACTGGCGCACAATAATTAGTTTTTTAAGTCGTGCAGGTATTGACATAGGATTAGGCTGACCAAAGCTTGATGGAGCTCTTGCAAAAAATACATACATGTATGTATTTTTATTTTTAGATTACCTAAACGTGTACCCATAAAAAATCATTTGACAACTCTTCGGCGCCCCATACGCTTAGGAACTGTCAGGTTTCTTTAAAATGAAACAAGAGACACTGAGCGCATGAAACGTCAATTAATTTCATAAATTCAATTCCATCAATTAAAATTCGAAAGTAAAGAATAAAGGAATAGCTTTGCCACTGTGCAGGGCTTCTGAATGATTGATGTAGTGTGTGTAGACCTACACGCAGTCCAAACTGAGAACTGCTACTGTTTAACCAAATGTTTAATTTACTACCAGCGGTGATGCAGGACCTCGAGCAGAGGTCGTACCTTCAATGTTAAAATTTCTGAATTGCCTCCTGTGCAAACAAATGAAAAATAAAATATTATACCCTGGTTATTTTACTCTGATTTCTATTGTTCTATAGAATGAAACCATTTTTTTCAATAAATTGCCCAGGAAGGTCAGGATTTACCACCTAGCGGCCAAAACTAAAACGTAAAGGTAGCAATGTTTCGAGTTGTGTGCTTATGCATATACATAAGTTCACAGTACAATGTACATTGTACAATGAAAAATTTAACTTCATGGATGTTGCAAATTCCGTCGTTATATTTAAAACAAATAGCGGTTTACAATGTCTCGCAGTCACTTTGCAATCAGTTTTCAAAGTTAGTCTCTTTAGATTTATGCACCTTAAATTGCATGCCGCTTGATTTAACACAGTCGAATCGCCCTTTAATGGCACAGAACTTGTAATGTGCATCGTGTGCATGCCCTAGCTAGTAACGTGATGTGTATTTGGATACTGGATAGTTGCCATCAGAATGTTTATGGGGTATAATGTCAGGGAAATCAATTTCAAATGTAATCATGAAAAACTTTGTTGGCAACACGTGAAAATAGTTTTGGACACTTACTTACAATTCACACTTCAATATGTTAAAGCATAAGCGTTGCTTTATTTTATTAATGCATTTTTATGTGTTTATTCAAGAATTTAAGGAGTAGACGTTAATTGTGTAATAGCGTAAAATGTTGTTGCTTAATTCGTACTGCTGACTGAACATTTTAGATTTTGAAGTTACAAGGCTGTAATCTGTTATGCAGTAAATGTACATGTGTACGGACAGGGGTCACAGTACTAGAATTCGAGATAAGTGGTCATGACTATTTCGATGACAGTAGCCGAACGATGCAAATAATCGAATGACAAGAAAAGTACATCGTTCTTGAATTTTAGTTATGTACGAAATGATTAAAAAAGATGGCAGCCATTTCAATAACTCGTAGTGAGTTTTGTATTTCACACATTGTATGGTTACAGCTAATGTGCACAAATAGAAAACCATCCAAGTTATATACCTCTGTTAGTTCTCGGTATGCACCTCCTAAGTTATTCCGTATTGAATTGAATCGAATCAACTTATCTAGTTCTTCCCACACCATGTGCAGCGATTTAATGAATACATGTATGTGCTGAGCCGTGATATGGTGATCCGATCAGAGATATGGTGATCGAGTTTGAGGATATCAAACAAGCATTTTGTAAAGCTTTGTTTGAAATTTTCCCGTGATGAAATTTTTCCTCCTTCTGCTACTATAGAGGGCGCTGAGTGGTAAAATGGCATTTTCAACTGAGCACACTCTGGTGGGAAAAATTAGAAAAATTTCATCACTTGAAAATTGTAAAGACACTTTGAGAGATGCGCGTTTGATATAATCAAACTCGATTGCCATATCTCTAGTAATACAATCGCAAAAAAATTACGAAACCGCTGCAAGCATTTAAAACCACACGGTAAATGTAGATTGCATAATTAAATGTACATACAACTTGTATCTACAGTGTATCTACAGCGCAAAAAGCTCACTTATCTTAATATGTTGACAATTTTTCCGTAGAAGTTCGTTAATGAAATTTTCGTATATTTTAATTACGCTGTGAAAGTTATGTCGGGGCTTTGAGCATTTTGCCGCTAATGGTCAACCACCAAACCCATCTTTTCCAATGTCCCAGTGTGAAAAAAGCTAATATTTACCACCTTGCATAATTAAAGAATACATGTCGTTAACTGTGCAGACTTTTTCATTAGCTTCGTCGCAAATTTATGCAAATTTGTTTTTGATTCTGTTCTAATTAAAACTCAATTATGGATTATTATTCCTAGAATCTTGCCAGGAAATTGCGTGGGAGAACGTCGAACCTTTTTCAAATACGCTTCAGTGATTTTTGAACGTAAACACGAGTATGTCAGACATTAACCCGCTCGTGATATGAAACGATTTGAATGTAGCTGAAAACAAATTTTATTAGATTCAGAATCGACAATTCAGTTTCATATTGTTCGCAACCCTGCTTTTCCTATACAGTACGTGTACGTCTACGGCTGTATTTTTAATTTAATAGCTTATATGGTATGCAGGATTGTGTGTGTACGAGCGTATATATGAATTTTGTTCGTAATTGTCAAACGCTGTCCATTATTTTCCTGCTCAACAATATGCCCCTCGAATTACACAAAAGAATACATTTCACGTGCATTAAAGAGGAGGCGACGATGGCCATCGGACATTATGCGTACATAGTCTGCCAGGAATAGGTCATTGATTTCTCTTTTTTTTTTCTTGATGGCAATGTTGCCAATACATGTACTGCAGATCCTATTACAAATTGCAAATAAAAATTATGAAAAAATATTAATTTAAGGAATGGCTCCGAGTGCGTGGTAATTGATTCATACAAAGCGTTGGTTGAATCGTCCATTAGAAAAACTGCAAATCCCAGTCGCATTAAGTTTTTATCTTTATATTTTTAATTCCCTCGCCACGCCCTGGCTAACCTATTTCCTCCCGAATGGGGTAAAATACAGATTTTTCGTCCGGTTTCCACGAACTGGTGTGCATTCACACTATTTGAAAGCAATTATATAATTTCCATCGATTTCCGGTTCCATTTTGCGCCAATTGGCAAGTACTAGGTGATTTGTACGATACATAGGTGATAAGGACTTCCTCCCTCAAGGAATGATGGGAAAGGGATGGGTCGCTGAGGAACGATAAATATATAATGATATATCTCGCATAAAGTGTGAAGCCAAAATTACTTTCAATTTTTCAAAAGTCTGGAAATCTGCTCGAATTTCCATGACTAGCAGCCTGATATAGCATAGATTGATATGAACATCAGGTTTTTTTCAAATTTGAAACGATCTCGCATAACATTATTGTAAAGGCAAATGATATACCTTTACTCGTGACCATATTTATGCGGAGAGGAGACCAGTTTTTATTTAGTTCCATCGTTAATAATGTCCAAGGTGGCATTAAATAATCATGGCTGAATGCTGATCAGGGGATATTCAAATGCGCTGTTTGATATTCCGAAAAGCATTCCTGCAATACATCATTGCATGTGGCTTGATCAAACTTAAATTTTTAGAGCATTTTCGATGAACTTTAGAAGTCTGAATACATCCATTCTGCTTTCGATGTTGAGCATTTCCTTTTTTCTCAATTGAGACATTACACATATGGAAGATTTGTTTGAACTTCACAACGCCAATAAGTACCTATGTACAATATTGTGTGTGATTGCCATCGCTTTTTCAATGATATACATGTACTTTATTTGTTTTTTATAACAACGTTGTTTGTATGCATGTTTAACAGTGACAGCTTTTGCATATCGCATTGGCAAATTGAATTTAGGGCAGAGTAAACATGGTGTATATGCAACTTAACCTGCATACAGTGTACACGTGTATACAGGAAACTTGTCAAGAATACTTTTATTGCTGTAAATGTTATGCCCAATCGATTTAAGTAATAGGGAAAATGTTTGATACAAAGTCCAAATTGGTACAACTACAAAGTTTCATTGTCTTTATTGATAATTTGATATGACCACTTATAATCCATATAAAACAATGCGTTTGGGCTAAATTCCAACGAAATGTTTTAAAACTACACGTAAATCGTCTACATGTATGATGCCCACATGACTAAGAACACGCTTGAAACGTTGATTTATTGCAGATAGCTTTTCTACACCGGTACATGCAGAAATGCAATATAGAAAGGGATTGATTGAACTAGGCATGATTCCAGCAAGTCGTTTAATACTTACTTAAGATTCTAAACACTATGATGAAATATTTTGTTCATAATTACCATAATATTTTTCAATGTTGTATTACTTACATCGAGTTTGTTCCAAGAAATATATTACATTGTACAAATAATGTTACTGCTCATGTATAAACTGCTCATAATGTAACAAATTTAAAGAAATACTGTGCGAATTTTTCTGGGAAACTGGATCGCAGATGATCTGCTGAGATGTAAATGAAATTTAGCTCAATGTCCAAAAAAATCCTCTATTAATACGTGTAATAATAATTAAAAAGGAAAAGACGTGGGTGCAATTTTTTTGAAAAATATTGGTACATGTAAGTCGTTTACACTTGATTAGTCTAATTACGAATCGTTCCTCAATGGGGCTAGATTTTATTGAAACAATGTAGTCGTTGGCAGGACATAAACCGCCATAGGTCGGGAACCCCTGGTTAAGTTCATAAGTAAAAATTGACTGAAGCATGGAGAGTGAATTCACGTCATTATTTGCTATCAAACGTGTGTTTAATACAAAATCGTTGTCATGAATGATTGAATGTGTCATTGCAAAATTGATTATGATAACGAGATAAATCTATGCTAACATCCTGCATTATTTTATTTTATTTTTTACAGTAGAATTTTTTACATTTCCGGAAGATGTTTAAAATTCTTCATTAACGAGAAGTCAATTTTTTTTTCTTTTGGGTAAAACGAATAGTTTCCTGTGACTATTAGTACGTTGTTTTTTACATTCGTTTGTAAATGCATTAAATGTTCGCCGATAATCATGAACGTTGCATAGATTTGCAATAGTAAATTGATCTACCTGTTGTCAAGCGTTGTTGATAGTGGTCAGTTTAATTGGCCACCACACGCTTGTTTGTTTTTTGAACTTGACCTCTTCTGGTTGGTTTTAATCATGAAGAAAAATGGCAGTCAGCCACACACACTGTGGTCCACTAGATACAGAAGTGACCAGCTGTAGTGATGTGCAAACGGCTTAGATGGGGATCCAAGGTAGGAACCAAGTTTAAATGGAACCCCTACTTGTTATTCAGACTACATGGTTAAACAGTTGTTTTTAAATTGATTCGCCTTTGTACTCTATACTAAATCTGTAACGTGAATTTGACATGAAGAATTCATTGCACTACTACTGGCATTTGTTAACGTCATTTTATAATGATTTTATAGAGCACATTAATCGTCCGCATGCAAAATGATTGCACCCGAAATATAAACCATACATTGGAAGAAAACTCGAAAAAAAATGTATACAGTATATTAATAATTTCATATTTTTATTATCAAAGATATAAAAAGTCAATTTTCAAATTTCCGTTTGTGCTGCTCGCACAAAGGAATACGTTGTCGGCAAGAATTTGGGGATGAAAACGGAAATTCCCAATGCAATAAAAAGTTTTTTTTTAAATGACGAAATTCTAGAAATGATTTATTTGATTTTTGTTTGAGCGTTTATGGAAATTGCAGGGTTTGCCCCTTTTATTATGATAGCTATAAAACCATCAACGTTGAATTAAATTTAGATTGCATCTTCTTATTTGACAGACATAAAAGCCGAATTTAGATGAAAATGCAATTGATAAAGTTCCTCTTGCGGCAGGGGTAAACGATAAATTGGGTAACATGGACCATATTTTATTTTCGATATAATGGAACGAGTAGAATAGATACACATATGCAGTACTTTTTGGTCCTGAACGCCATGCATGGCTAGTTAAATGATCAAGGAATTTAATGTTTCATTCAATGATTTTCAAATCAATGGAAGGTTTTTTCAGTGCAATAGTATCCATATTGGAAATCTCCACTTAAATTGGTCCTGACTTCATTCCACCAAAAATTAAAAGTGGATGTGTAAGTCATAGGAAAATACCTACAACCGTATATTGCAATACATGCACATTCCATTCATATTGTCTCTACCTTGATAAATATTGATAAAGTTCATATTGCGCACGGGGAAGCGATAGATTGGGTAGCATGGAACATTTGCTTATGATAAAATTGTATCGACAGTAGCCAAAAATGTTTAAATACACATGTGTAGTACTTGTAGATCCTACACGCTTTGACTAGTTAAATGATCAAGGAATTCAATATTTCATTCAGTGGTTTTCCAATCAATTGCAGCTTTTTTTTTTCGCTGCAATAGGACAAGTATTGGAAATGACCTTTTAAATTGGTTCTGTCTTCATTCCACCGAAAATTTAATGGATGTGTAAGCTGTATGAAAATACTAACCCCAGTATATTTCAATGCATTCCATTCAATGTCCAAAAAAATTTTAAACGCATTAATACAAATGTACTTTCCAAATAAGTTTGCATTCAAGTCTCTAGATTAATGATAAAGTTGTAATGTACGACATCGCTTGTCTGCACTGTTTGACCGTAGTCTTCGAAAAAGCCTAAACAAATTTAACTTTCAAATCTCTGTCACAACCATGATCATCTGGATATGCAAATTGGAGTGTACTGAGGATAAGACAAAACTACGGTAGTACATATTTTCAGAAATAAAAAACCGAATGCGAGTTCGTTAATGCAAACCAAGTGAAACGAGCAGTTGCTATCGTATATTTCACATGTGATTGCACATTGTGTAAAGGTGTTTACAAACGAACGCAACATCCCAATACATCGGCCCGTGGCCATTGATTAGCCAACACAAGTAACTAGCTCCACTCTGATAACCTTTACTATATTTGGTTCCACTTGGGGGCAAGTGTATCTGAATGGTATTTTAATTCAGGTTGTTATATCAGCTTGATTACCCGCGCGCGCGGGCCACGTGCTCACCTACCTCGGAGAGCAATCCCCGAATTTTCCCCTCGGTTGCCAAAGGATGACCAAAGTGTCCAAGGATGAAATTATATTGGGAGTTAGACATGAAAAAAGAGGGCAAATGCGGCCACATATGGATGCAGTTATTGAATAGGCCTGCTTTCTTGTGTTTGGCGCCAGTAAAAAATGCAACTAGTCATACACGCTTTTGGGTGTGGCCTAGACTAAGGTGGACGCAGCCACCTTAGTTTTTCCGCCAAAAAATGATATGATTAGCAGCTAAGTGATGTTTGGTAGCTAGTTAATGAATTTGACATGCCTTTGAATGCACACGTTGCATCTTGCCTCTGGGATATTATTACACAAAGGGGTTATTAATGCGTTTAAAATTGGAAGAAAAACAACCATCCAATGTACATTGTACATGCCCTGTGTGCACTCTGGAAACATGTAGATGTTACCCTTTCGAAACTCAATTAACTCTTGTTTGTCAATTCATGACTTGTCGCACACCGAGCTATTCAAACGTTGGGAAACCCTATAGGTTAGTTTGTGAAAAATGAAAACTGGAAAACTCAACTTTGAACGTTATTACTACGTTTACATGCAAAATTTAAAGTTAAATTAATCCAAGTAACTCATGCATGTAAGCCTGTTTCACCCACCGTTACTTGATTTTAAGAATCTGAATGAGAGTTGTCTTATTCAAGCCACTTCAAGTGATGATGATTTATGGAGGGCTCCAATACGAGCCAATAAAATCTCGTGTGCTACCCTGGGCCTGTACAAGGACTTGCTATGAAGTAGGGGATTCTGGTTGTTTTGCGACATTTCACCACCTGAGTCCTATATTCCCCAAATGTGTTTAAATATTACATGTGCATGTAGTGTACAAGTTACAAATGTGTGGACTGGAAAAATATGGGCTTATAGTATTGGTCCACCTATAATATCGAAAAACTTGTAATTATTTGTAAATCTTATAATTCGATTAAATGTTCTTGTAACTTGTAATGCATGGAGTAATAAGATAGAAGTGTAGATTTTTTTGCTTTGGAACATAAACATGGTTTGTACATACATGTATTACTCTATAATGTACCACTACAAGTACAACTGCATACTTTTGAGGTATATGGCCCTTTTGAGAAGCTTTATCGTGTGGAGGTGGCTATGTAAATCCACATCTCGTTGCCTTGCATGGTGTAAGATAGGTTTTATTTAAGTTAACTTAACTTCTGCATAAAAACAGAATACGTGAATCTCTAAAAGTTAATTTGATTGAGATCAGCAGCATTTAGAAAAATACTCTTCAATGTACTATTTTTCTCACCGCTAATCTTAAAAAAATGGTGTCATTTTGACGAACACTGACAAAAATTTTAATTTCGTGAATGTGGATAACGGAAATCTAAAGCAGGTGTGAAATTAGAACGAAATCGACGAGTGAAGAATACGCTAAAGACAGTTGCGAAAGTGTTTATAAAATTGGAAATTAAAAAAGTTTGGGATCAATAACTTCACGACTAGCTCTGGTTCAGGCGTTGATTAATGAAAGGACATCAAGTATTTACGCCTCGTAAATTAATCTTTTGAAAATTCTCAGCAAAAATTGAACTTAATCCAAAAAAAATTAAATCATTATAAATACATCGAGGGGCGTGGTTAGGTCTCGTAAATTAGCTTGATTGAGAGCATTGCAGCCACGAAATGTATGTAATTCATCATCTTCGTTATACATTTTTAATCGGCAACTGCCAATGGCAGTAGCAGATTTTCAGGATGATATCATGCCCAGTCAAAACTCTAATTATAGAAAGTTGCCCTCTTGTTTTTATCCTCCCAGTTATCTAATTTTAAAGTCATGTATCAACTGCCCTACAAATAAAATGCATTTGGAAAATCTGTAAACTATTCTGAAAAATGCTGTTTCGAGTTATTTAAGCTTATTTCACTGGACGCGCATTTTGTATTGTCTGTGATAATTTATTAGACAGTTTTTAATTTTGATGTTGTGGGTATCTGCTGATTGAAGATTTTTGTTGAACCAACCACATTTGAGGAGAAGACAAGTCTAACCGAGGCTAAAAACAACACCCAACCACGCCTTTATGAAAGTAAGAGTGAATAACACGATTGACATCTAATGTTCTTTTCTTAATGACGTTAATTCAAATTATACCTGTACGTCAAGAACTATAAGAAGCATGCAGATTAGTTGACATGGCACCTGTTTCACGTCTGGCAGACTTTGCTGAACATACTTTCGGGTTCTTAAACCAATCAACGTATAATTGCTAAGTGACACTAAGACAGTGTCTTTTCACTGACTATACTATAGTTTTATGGACGTCATTTTATTGAAATAACTCAGCAGAATCGATTTGAAGTGATGCGGATTAGTGGGACCGTATTCCAATAAAAAATAGACCCTATGTAACTAATGGTTGTTATAGTTTTGACTTCTTTAAATTTAGAGAGATACTGTCATTTCTTTTCCAGAACCCCTCCTCAAATGATGGAGATCAAAAGATGTTCGAATTAAGCAAACTTTATACAACTCAGATAAGAAATGATGAATTTTAGGCCAAATACGCTATAATGAAGTAAATGATTTAAAAAATGCCATAGGCGAAAAGTTTTTCAAAACTGGATTTCAAATGATGGATTTTTAACAAAAAAAATAATAAAACATCAATTATGTTGGCATCGTTTGGCAACCCCCTCCCTCTAGCCCCTCACTTTCGTCATCATTCGCCAGTATTTGGCTGACCCCCCTCCCAAGATAGTGGAATAATACGTGATGTGCTTGAGAACGTGCTATACACACGTGTGCCTTAAAATAGTTGTTTCAGAGTTCAGTTTCGATATTTTCATTTTATTGCTCATCTAAACTGGTATCATGTACAGTTCAGACTTTTCGTGCAGTTGATTTTATTGCCCCGTTTACAATATGATAATAACGAATTTCTTGCACTTCCGTCACTTCAAGCAAAATACGACATTGAAGTTCGTCAGCCATACATTTTTAATTTACTTTTTATTCCCTCTGAGCGTATTCATTATCGCTGTTTATGCAATGGCAAAAACCGGTTCAATAATTCAATTCTGCGTGAGTGAATCTGGAGTGGCTTTTTGCTGCCATTGCCTGATTGGATTTTTTTCAGTAGCAAATATTCAATATGGCAAACGGGCCAAGTTTAACCCTATAGGCTAACGCTAATTTCGTTCGAATTCACAAAAATGGCTGCGATGCGTGCGTATACATAGTTTCACTGTGGTCGTCGATGTCCCCTCTGCAAACTCTCCCATAATGAAACACGAAAGGATGTTGTACAGGATAACATTAGTACGTTTGCGAACAATTTTTATTAGATTAATATATTTTGCTGGCCTGCCTTACGCAAAGGCCTTTGATTTATGGGTCTCAGTTACCTGTCTTGGCTAACCCTCTCCACCTGCACCATTTGAGGCGAGTACACGCTACTGGTTTCAAAACGCAATGGAAACCGACTGGGCGTGGGAACCTTGGCTTCCTCTCTAAAACTATCTAATATGACAGTTCCGGCTAATCGTTGATGTCCGTTTTATAGTTATGATGTTATTATTAGGCATTGCTCTTTCTTTTTTTTCGGAAGGTATATCTTCGCATTTACATTACTGTATGCTGCAATCGCCAATGAGATAAGTCGATCTGAATGGTGTGCAATTAATTTTGCAATTGACATCCTAAAATCAGCACTGGTATATGGGTCAGTTTTGCGAACACCAACATCAATCGTAAGAACCATTCAGTAGAACGATATTTACTATGTTTACATGCAGAAATTAAAGTCAACATGCTTAAAATGCGCTTCGATCAATTCGCTTAGCTCTAGTAGATGCTAGTTTACATGACCACACGTAATGTTTATCACGGCACCTGGTGGCAAATACAGTAAAACACCTACAATCCTCCGCGTCAACTAAAGTTGCAAGAACATTGGGGGCGTGGTCCATTTGAGTTTACTAAAACCAGATACAGCATGACATGTATGGAGACATAATGTAGGAAATGTGCTAAAATCAGTTGGTCACATACCGAAAATGCACCAAGGAGGTATTGCATGCACGAGTTAACTTGGCTAAGAGAGCTACAATGTACATGTGCAGATGAACTTCTGTAAGTTGACCACCCAAGGGACTGTCGCAAACTGGTCAACATATCGAACGAGGCTTGTACTGACACAGGATTTTAATTCCGTGAAGTGCATGTACTTACATTTTACAGTAATCATTCATCATTCATGAATAATCTTATTAAACTGCTCGTAATACAGTTTTCGAGTATTGCTAATGTGTTCCAAATTTATCCAGCAATTACACGTACAGTACAGTGGGGCACGAAGGGGTTCAAAATGAACTCTTGGACCTCTTTAGAGACAGTTACAGTACAGGGGTGTACAGAAAAAGTTTTACAATCAGCCAATAAATTTAACCATCCATGACTTTACATGTTGAGACCATGCTGGCCAAAATACAGAGAGTAAATTACTATTGTGTGTCATTGTCTAAGTGGTCAATATGTAAAGGTTACCATCCATTGAATTAATGTGGTGACCGTACAATCAGTTAAAATGTGGGCAACATTCGGAGATGGTCAACGTTGGAGGTTCTACTGAATTTGGAAAACAGGCGTTGCCCCATTGTGGGCAAACTTGGACGATATAAGTGAGTGGGGAAAGTTCGCTGCATCTGGTTTTAGGGTTACCATGCACAAACAAAGGAAACAAAAATTCACGTGTTCGGCTAAATTTAAGGGTTTACATAGGGTCTCGTGCGACCACCCCCTTGCCGAGTTTTAAGTATAATTTCTAAAATCCACTTACAGCAGGTAACGACTTATAACACATTTATGTTTTTGGTTGAAGTTGACTTTAAGGCTGTGTATAAACGTAGTGATTAATTGGAAAGCAAGTATGACAATCCTAATTAATTGTACATTGTTCTGCCCCCCGATCTCCTTTAGCATTGAAATGTTTGTGTTGTATCGTGAATTTTAAAACTGTCCAGACGCTGTTGGTAAGCCAAGCAATGTCGTTTAAAGGTGCGGGGATAGCTGGAAAGGTTTTTATTTAAAAACCTACTTCTTTAGGAAAATAAGCGAATTTGTCAAGTCTGTTGTTGAAGAAATGCGCAAGCTGACAGTTAGTGGCATGGAACAAGTTTCTCTTATTTTCACCAGAAATCAGTTTTAACCATCATTCTGCAACTTAATTTGCATTTAGCCATCAAAGCTCCTCGATAAGTCATTTGATATTGTCAAGTCGACTGATGTGAATCCTTTCCAAAAATCCATATTTGAAATTCACGCTTATTTTATATTTGATTTTATCCTGCAAAATGTTATGAATGCAGATTCTGTGTTTACTACAATATATTATTCCAATGAATGTTAAGTGAACAGATCTCATTACAATTCGCATATACAAAAACTGTTTCTCTTACATGCATTACAACTTCTAGTGTTTTCTTAATTATACCATGCTGCTTTATATGATATAGCCTCCTCCTTTACCAAACACTTCAAACTCTGCAACCTTTCAATGGCAGTTCTCTGTCCATCCACCAGAGGCCTACATAACCATTTGTATTTCATCACTTTCACCTCCTTTGGCTTGTTATCTTCTTGTACGTCAAACTGCATGCATGTCTTCTGTTTAAAAGTATTTCGATATTTAACTGAGAGGATTCATTCCTTGTTCAATTCCCTCATATTACATTTTAGTGAATTCAAATTTGAACGCTTATAATGTACATTTTACAAGCACAGTGGATATGTTTATCTGCATTGATACATGCGGTGCTGAATACAATATCACTGGCTAGACATTTTCACATTATAGCCCAGGTCGTGACCAATGTTTGAAAGTATATTTTATTGAGATGCATTTTATGCAGGCACCGGTTTAAATTTATTTTTCATTGTTTTCAAGTTCCATCAATCATTGCTAGGATTAACATTAATACTATTGCATGGATGATAACGTTCACTAAGCTTTGGCCACAAAGTATGAAATATCTATGGGAGAATAATGCCCATAAGAACTCATTTCTTTCTTGCTTTTCTCACTCCTTCGATTTTTCTCACAGTTAGCGAACAGATAAAAAAAATGAGAATCGTGCATTGAGGTGATTGAAACATTATTTTTACGACTTCTCGGACACAAATCGGCACATTTCATACGTCCAATACAGTTAAATAAACAGTAAAACAGCATGGGCTAGGGATTTACAAGCGCGCCTCTGGTGGCAGACAGGGCAGATTGTATTATTATCCACACTAGCAACAGATGACAGTAGCTACAGCATAGTCCCTGGTCTTGAGACCCTCCCACCCAAAAGACTTGATCAGTCTTAAGGTTTTCGTAAAACAGCTGTGGGTCATCACTGTTTGAAACGTAACAAGGATATGGCATATGTCAGGTTTTCCAAATAACGGCTTTCCCGATATGTCTTAAAACTTACTATATGTTAGAAATTTGTTTTCATAAAGACATGCCAATGGCGTTTTTATGAAAGGATGTCGTTAACCTGTATTTCACATATTATGTCTTTTAAGCATGTTGATCCCTAGATCCAGCTTGTTCTTGAATGTTTGTCATACTTCCGAAACCTTGGTAAATTACACAATTGGGTAAAAGTGGGTTTTCTTTGGATAACACTTTGGAATTCACATCAAAATTTATCATACAAGGAAATCAAGTTAACATTGACGGTGTATATATATATAGGCAAAAATCTGGATATACATGTATATCTACTACATATATACGCATGGTTCCCCCCCGGCAAAAATCCTGCGGGCGCCCATGGTCCATCAAGTACTTATTTCATTAAATCATTTTTGATTGACAATATAATGAGGTTACGTATCAGAGGTGGTATCCCAATCTTACTAAATTTCCTGTTGTATAATTTTATGTTAATAGTCTCACCTGAAGGATTTTAATTTCCGAAACGTCGTGCTTTATTTACTTGTAATAAAGTATATGTATCTGCTTTTGATCGAGAACACGACTCATAATACGTTTCTGCGTTTAAGACGTTCAAATATTGTCATCAGAAATGATGAATAAACGTAATAAGGCAAATGATATAAATAAACGTCACAAGCGAATCATCTGGGTGATGAATTTTAACCCAATGTTTTGTTAAAAAAAAAGCAATGATGACATGCAGCCCTTTCGTAATGCGGTTAGATTGTCCTGGAGAAACAGTGAAGCTCAAGAGTGAGTTTTAGTTTTTTTTTTATTTTCTTCTGCTTTCGAACCGATGCTTATACAGTAAATGAAATAAAACGTGATTTAAACTGATTTGAGTATGCTATAGAGCTTTCAATGTGGGACTTGAGGTGTTTAAACATCTGTTTAGAAATTGGAAATGCAATGATATTAAAATGAATTCTAATATCAGTAACTGATATCAAAGTTCGCTTGACCATTGCATTGCCCGTGGGCCATAACCTATAAATAAATTTTCATCTTCAATTTACATTTTGTTAACAATGAATAATTGACTTTCCCAGTTATTCTGCCTCACCAGGTATATCTTTAGAAGGTTGTCGATTTTGAAATTTTCTAAGGGATCGTCCATAAACTTGTCTATTATCTAAACCTGTTGATCATGCGGCACGAGCATCTCTCAAGTTTATCATGCTTCAAGTTGTATCATCGCATAACTACAATGTACACGCTATATAAAGAATAGCTGGGACTAATTAAGGGTTGTGAATGGATATGGCACGTTTTTGTAGGCTCATTTTTCATTTTCTATAGCTGGTTATGCTGGCTGAAAAATGTGAAACACCAAAGATGAATCGTTAGCAGGGCAGTAAAGCGAGTGGAGGTGGGGGGCTAAATGGCTGTCACGAGATGAAGATTTCAGAGGAGATAGGATTAGTAAATGGCAATTGCTCAACACATCACCGGCTTTAATCACGTGAAAACCGGCTCCTTGTGGATAATTACCACAAAATAATTTCAAATTCTGCTAAGCTAACCTTCTTTTCATCAATTTCAACCATTCCATGCTGGGCGGAAAACCCAGCGTTCATAATATTACCGAAGTTATATCAGCAGTTCGTTTTAATGATTTCGGTATTCCTGTTTATGCACTTATAGTGTGGATATTTTTTGTCAGTATTTTGATGCGGCTTTCTTCTGTCGGGGTATTTTTATAATAACCTATGTTACTATTAATTGTCTTTCAGCTTTCTCTGGTGTTTTCGTTCTTGTCCAACAAAAAAAGTTGCCATCACGCAGGCCTACGCGAATGAAAAATTCCCTGTCAAATCGTGAATTTAATTTCGATTTAAATTTTTTTTGGTTTCCAAATTGCTGACATGATTTCAGCTAATCGTTTTTGAGCTTTTAATTAATGGATTCATGCGGAAAAGATATAATTTGATAAGAAGCTGCTTTTTTTCTGTCATTCATTAACTATTAAAATCCTCGTACATGAGCTTAGGCAGTTTTATTAGCAGGAAATGGGGGGAAAAAGTGGAATTATTACCGGCTTATTGTTGTTAATCTTTAGTAACTTTATTACACAATGTCTACAAGTTATCAAAAACTGCCCTTAAAATAGCCGATATTTGAATGAGCATTTGGCCAAGAGTTCGTATACCGCCATTCAATTGTACTCGGAAAACTATAAACTTAATGGCTGTGACTTGCTTATCAAAAAAGAGCCTGAAAATTGACTTGGTTCGTTAAAAAATGCGCACAAAAACAAACGAAAACGATTGTTTGAAAACGCACACCTTCAAATTTGCGAATATTTTTGGAAAGCGTTACCCGAAATAATAATTTTAAGTATATATTTCACACCATTTTGTTTTTGGAAATTAGGTAACAAATGATGGGTTTTAGACCACAGGTATATAAAAATTGTATATAAAAAATGATTGTTTATATTTTTTTAATCGACACCAAATTAAAGGATTTTAAAAATACAGTTTCCTCAAATGTGTCTTTAGAATATTGTAGGGAATTTTATATCTCAACTACCGATGTTGTATTGGATTTTATTAAAGTTGTCTTAAGAAATTGTAAGAAATATCAATGATGATGTGCATACGCCATATACATGTATATGCGACATTTTTTTTGGATAATTAAACTATAATTTCTGTTTTCATAACACTAAATGAAGAAGTGTTAATGCAGGCAAATTTCTTTTTTTAAAAACACAGGTGCAAATACTGTAACTTGAGGCAAGTATTGGCTCAAATACAATACATGTACACGTCATGCAACGGTTAACGAATTAGTTAATTTTAACTCATCATATAGCTCCAAGCTTATCAACTGTTTCCTTCATTTCCCAAAAACCGTTTATACATTCATGTATTGTGAATACACAATACTGTGAATTTTAGATTACTGGGATTTTTTAAATCTCGATTATCAATGTTGTGTTGGATCTTGAAAAAGTTGTCTTAAGAAATTGAAAGAAATATAATGGGTGCACCACAAGCGATTTTTTTTGGAAAATTAAACTACATGTATAAAATAATGTTGGGTTTTTGCCCAAATTTAATTTTCATGTCAGTTTGAGGAAAGTGTCCAGGCTAAGTAGGTAGAAATAACTTGCGGCAAATATTTTCTCAAATACATTACAGGTACACGCCGTACACCAGTTGACGAATTAGTTATATACAGTAACCAATCTTACAACTCCAACTTATCAACTTTTGCCTTCATTTCCCAAAACAAAACGCTTATTAGATTGCCTAAATCTGCATGGCATCAAACATGTTGTAATCTAATAGTGGGCCTAAATAAGGCGCTTGTTGTACTGTTTTAGTGTCAGTACCGACAGTGCACACTGACTGATCACCATTTTCAGAGAACTAATGTAGCAAATTCTACGCTTTTACGGTAAATCTTAATTTGTATCCCGAAGTATCGTTACCCAAAGAAAAACATTGTTGTCCAATTTTAGGTGATTTATCCATGTTTAGGAACATGGGCATAACTAAATTAGATGTTGGAAGTCCATGTAATTTATTATAAAACCTCATACCAAAAACCAATTTGGACGAACTGAGAACACGCTCATGACCCTGCTATACGAGCTCGTATTTCCACTTATTAACTGACTAACGATCGACGTACATGTAGGCAAAACATTGGTTGATGTGACTGTTTAAAACACATCTCGACAAATTCGAAGAACACACTGGTCAGACGTCGCAAGCTTTCTTTGTGAAGGTCAAGTTCGTTCAGTGGCTGATACCTCCAAAAATCCATGTAGCTGTCATTTCTTCGCTTTTGTTGTGTCCATCGTCCAGGGGATTTCTGCTGTCCAAGTTGCCAGAGTTGCATACTTCAAATATACTTTATATTATATTCTGAATAATTGCATCAAATAATTACATCAGTTGTTTTTTATTCTGCGAATATTAGAACCAGATGCCAAATTCTAAATCTACAGAATTATAATCTACATGTAGATTTAGTTAGGCTAATTTTTCCTATTCTACAGTGGCGACAGCACGTGTTGATAAACTTTTTCCGAATTTCGATAGAACAGCCATGAATCCAACAGGTCTAACTGGATCAACAGGACGCATGCCTGTTGAATTTCACACTCGCTTGAAAACTTTCGATTTTATTGGCCTTGTCCCTGGCCTTAGAGATACCAACAAATTTTCTCGCATAAAAATGCACCCTTTTATGGTCAACGACACCTGTATTTGTAGCACTACATAGGACGTGTATACCTATTGCGTTGCAGTTTTGTTTTATAGATTTATCTGTTGAATTATGTGTTTACATTGATACGTGATCTGCGGTTATGTATTGAAGTCGTAAATGTGTCTGTTGCATTAAACTCCTTGATGCAAAGCTATACTGCCATAAAAGTCAAACTAGCTATTTATGAATGAAATTAACACGAGGCGCATTTAAGTGATATTATATTAATTAGCGAATGGTTGAGAAAAAATGATCGCCACGGGCTTTCTGCCTACCCACATTTCAATGCCAAATTATTTCCCTTTATTTATTGAACTATTTATGAAAGGCGATAACGTCGGGAGGCTCGACTACCGCGTTACGATATAATGTTATGTAACGAATACAGCAGAGATATGTGATTAATTCAAAACAGACGATACCTCAATTAGTATAACACTTTCATTTTTTTTTAAATCGAATTTTGATTGCCATTGCCACTGTCTTCTTTTGCTGTTGGGTAGTTGCACCATTAATACCAGCGTATACAGCACTTTATCTAATTGAGTTGAAGGAATTAACAGTGCAATGGGATACTTGTATGAGTTGGTGTTTGTATTTGCATTTAAATGAATAAAATTGCTAGCACTTGACAGCTCAATTTTAACTGATGGCTGAAAAATGAGACAATTAACTATCGCAAATACATGTATACCCACTCCCTGATATATGCATACAGCTGTAACCAGGATTTATTGAGGAGGGATGAGTCCGAGGGACAATTAATTTCCTTCAAGTTGCAATGTGTTTGTAACTGCATTATAAATTGTTGTATATGGAAAGCCGGGTTGTTGAATTTAAGGCTATTAAACAGCATAATCAATAAAAAGCAAGTTAAAACATGTCTCAACATGTTTACTCCTTTACCATTTACGATGTTCTCAACATGTGCTCGACATGTTTAAAAGCTGGTTGCTTATACATTAAGAATTTGGACTTTTCCTTGAAGTCCTTGCTAATACAGTATTTAACAATATTTGAAACTGCAGAAGAAAATGCGCTGATGGGTGGTTATCCTGACTGAAATTTCCTTGATCTCCAAAAGGGTTTCTCTGTAATTTGGTCACGCAATTGGAACTCTCTTTGACCCAACATATTCATTGATCAGCGTTACTTCGGGCGTCGTTAAATATTCATATGAAACCAACACTTGAAATTCTCAAGGGCAAGCAAGGCCAAACTAGCATGTACTGCATGTTGTGATTTGAACGTTAAGGTGAATAGTTGAGTGTTTATGCCATGTTCTAACTAATCCGCCTCCACCTTTTGTGTATTTGTTACCCGAATTGCAGATTCCAAGTTCATTCTGACGTTAATTTCCATATCAAATCAGCATTAGTGCAATTTCCATAAATTTTGTCACAAAAAAGATGATAATAAAGCTAACCGCGCCATAAGCCAAATATTGGAACAAATGAACCCAAGTATAGCATACAAGCTTAATGAAGCAAGTAATTTTTTTGTTGAACAAATTTATAACTAGGAAATACCACAATTTGTATTTCATAAATTTTGATAAGGGATCATATAAGGGAAATGTATTCAAAATTACCAACGTTTCTTATGATGGTTATTTGGAATAAAATCGGAATCTGAAATTTCATGTATATATTCCGTTGCATTATTTCCATATTTACGCACTAAAAAAACAAGTTGCCAAAATATTTTGGTAAACTAGTCAAATAAAAATGGATTTATGGCTCTGAAAACGCATAATCGTGACGGAAACGATTGTATTGGAAACGCTGTAAATGTGCATGCAAGTATGCAATTTTTGAAGAATTAAGTGCCTTAATTTGTATAAATTCTTACTACCACAACGGCCAAGAAATAAATATATGTAATTTTTTTACAAATGATATATAACGGGAGCCTCTTTATAACAAAACTAAAAATGAATTTGAACTTTTAATAAGGCGTAAAAATCCGTTTCATTGAGTACAACCTTACATAATGTGGTATTCGATTAAACATAAAATTGACGTTCACACCTGTATTTAAAAAACGGACGCACGTACGTTTCGAATATTTATTTTTTCTGGACCACCATATGGCTTCGAATAGAAGTTATCAACGCATGTACAGTATGTTTCGAAATCGCGGGCCAGCCCGCGTTATCAAACGCATTATTATTTTCTACGTTAAAAACTGTTAAAAGCTCGGAAGGGAAACGTGCACGTTTAAAATAATGAAATGTTCTACGAAATTGACATGCGTACTAAATTTTAGCATTTTAGGATGTTGTGAAGTCGGTTAAAATTGACTTCAATAAGGTCGAAACCCGATAACGTCGACATCAGACAACGCTCATACCAAATGAAAAGAATGGTGTCCCAGAAAAAAATCTTCGAAACATACGTGCACCTGGTAAGCCGTTCTTTTAACTCGGTGTAAGCGTCAATTATATGTTTAATCGAATACCTTATTATGCAAGGTTGTACCAAAAAAATCAAACTGTTAAAAGAAATATTTTAAAAACTGAAACAACTCTTCAACTAACAACAAGAAAGCAAAAAAAGTGAAGATAACAAACAGTGAACGAAATTTAATTTCGATTTATGCTCATTGGTTGGTGACAAGACTCTGTTGTAAATCCAATGTACAGTGAAACTTCGATTATTGGGCCCGGGGATGGGATGGATATTCGAATAGATGGATAACGGAACACATACATGTATTTATTTATTTTTTTAAAAAAAATGTCTTATGGTTTTTGTAGTTCTGGGACCTTCTCTGAGTGCTTGGACAGTTCAGGTGAATGAGTGCAGCATGAATGTCATACAATTTTACTTCTGACTGTCAAAATACTTTGCATTTCGTTTCAAAAAAGTTAGTTGATCTTTTTTTCTTGAAATGCATGCAATACAGCATGCTGCAGACGGCTAAACGAGTGCTGGATAATCGTAGTTTCATGTATGACTAAACCATATACAACTGTATGCCAGAAAATCCATCAGAACAAAAATGTTGTGGTTCATACAGTATTTATTTTTTTTAATTTTTTTTTGCTTTATGCTGTTGTGGAACTTTCCGAGTGCTTGGTCAATTCTGGCAACTGGTCTATCAGAAACCAAATGTCGGATTTAAAATCGGAAAAATGTGTTTTGTAGACAATTTCTTCCTCTTTATAATTCGCCTAGTGTGAAAAGGATTTCTGTTGAGTTTCTTTGGAGAATAGTGTGCAACTTGTGCGGCTACTCCTGGTGTAGTGGTGATTTTATAGTGAAACAATTAATTAACAATATGTGTGTTCCTTAAGCTCTGATAATCAAATTGCATTCAGAAACACTGTTATAGCCACAGGGGTACAAGAATGCATATGTCATAAACAATGCAAATTTGATTTGTTCTAAGTTCGACATTTTGCGCCTCAAATATGAATAAGAAATTTTATGCAATTAGGCGAATTATAAAGAGGAATAAATTGTCTACAAAACACCTTTTTCCGATTTTAAATCGGACATTTGGCTTCTGAGAAAAACACATTTTTGCTCGATTCATGCAGGTGAGTCGATTTTTTTGCACTCAAGTGTAGTTTAGTTGAACTTTTTTCTAGAAATGCTAGGCGGCATGCTGACGGTTAAACGAGTGCCGGATAATCGAACGTTCATGTATGACGAAACCGTATACCACCGTATGCTGTGGTCAACATTCATTGCGATCCATCGCATCAATCCAGGAATCCCTGTCATGTCAAGATGTGTTGCCATCAACAGCAGATTTTGTCATTCGAAGAACATGCAAGTTCTCAAGAGCCCAGCATCACTGGTGAATCTTTCGTGCATCGAATATGTGACCTCCCTGTCCATGACACTTGACGTTGTTGTTGTTGGGCATGCCGCATGCGTTCCCAAATTCAGCTTCAGCATGACGCATCGTCCCGGGCTTCATTTCGGAAAGACGGGATATCCCCATCGCATTGTCTTCGAGCGCATTAGCTGGTGACGCTGCAAGCCACGTGCTCGCGCTGGCCCCGCCCCCTGGTGCGGTGGGCCAATGGGCGCTCGCTGACCACTCGGGCCCTCCCCTTCGCCTCCCCCTCCGCTGGGGGGCAATCGTCCCATTCAGTGGCGCAGGTAGAGAGCGGCATCACAGGTAGGACGGGCACGGGCAACCAGCGGAAAGTCTGAATTGTTGCATTTGCACCCCGAGACGTGCACCAGGCAGGTCATACTTGGTTTCCTCGGTGTGCGGACACCCGAATCGCCACGGTGGTCAGCGGCACGCGCCGCCAAGCAACCAAAACAAACTCGTCTTTTACCGACTTTGGGATTTTCGACTTTTTTTTCGCTGTCAACCCGTCATTGACCGTCGCCCTTTTCAGGCCCAGTGGACCGTGGCCTGTTCAGTGTCGGAATTCCGGGCCCTTTGGTGCCTCCCCAGCGACACGTGGATCGTGTTTGTTGTGCTTTATCCGGATCCATCGATCTGCAACAGCAGCCCCGTCACCCTCGCATGATCAATCGGCTGTATTAGTACTTCGAACATACTCTCTCCATGGATTTTTCCCCCTTTCCGATATGATTATTTAACGACACATGCTACAGGTAAGCTTATTAAGGCTTATATGGATTGCCGCGCGTTTTAACCAGCACATGGTTTTGGTCAAAAGCATTTGATTCCTTCGTGTCCAGAAGCTCAACCAAACTCTGTTGAATTTTGGAAAGGCTTTTGACCATTTCAAACTTTATGCTGAATTTACTTCACTTGCATGGGAAAGCGAGTTTTTGTTTTGGAGCGATCCTGATTTACATGTAGAAACGAGGGATAATGCTGCGGGTCCATAACATGCACTTGGGAAGTCATGCACGTGTATTGTGGAAAAGTGAGTTGTTTTAAAACAGTGCTGGTTTAAAAAAATATATTGCTCATGTATTGTAGAAGTGGGTTGTTGAATTGCAACAGTATATGGTTTAGAAATAAGGTACCGGTATAATGCTTTATTTCCATAACTAGAGAAAATACGTCTATGTGGAGAAGCAAGTTGTTTTAGAGCAGTGCTGATTTAGAAATATGGGGTGATGCTGTAGTTCCATACACTTTTGAAAACACGTGTTTGTCGAAAAGCAACTTGTTTTAGATCAGTGTTGATGTAAGAGATAATGCACATACATGCAGTTGAAAAAATATATAAGTGCATTGTGGAAAGCAAGTTATTTTAGGAAACTTACTCGTGAAAACCAAGTTCTTTTAAAACAGTACTGAATTCGAAATAAGGGATAATGATAATTCATGTATTGTGGATAAGCATCTAGGTTGTTTGATTTAGAACAGTACTTATTGGAAAATAAGGGATAATGCTTTATTTCCACAACTTAACTTGAGAAAACACGTGTATATTGTGGAAAAGCAAGTTGATCTGAACAGTGCCCATTTAGAAATAAGGGATAATGTTCATGTGTTCTGAAAAATTGGGGTTCTTTGATTTAGAAGAGTTTTCATGTGGATTTATAAATTAGGGATAGGCCCAATGTGTTACTTCCACAATAGCAACAGGTTTAGTATGCGAACGACCATGATGCTGTCTTTTCAATAGTGAAAAAATGCGATAGGTTTGGTATCGTTCATTTAGTTGCAGGTCGCTAAATTTGTTGCCACGGGACAGTAATGCCGTACGCATTTTGTTCGTTAGTGAAAGTTTGGTGATCCCTAAACCCAATAATGCATTTGCAAGGACGAAGTGTGAAAATGTCATGGGCCCCTTTATTAAGCCTACAGTAGTTGACATGCTTTTAAGCAATTTAACACTGTAAAAATAATTCTAGTAACGTAACATTTCCATATTTAATTTTATTTTTTGCGCGCCGAGTGTTCATTTTTGACAGTTGACATGCTTTGCAAAATTGTCAATTTTACGTTGAATTCTGTTCATGGCCCTATCTTTAACATGCGCATGACTAACATGGTGGCTTCTTGCGGCGTTTTGGGCAGCTAGTTGGGTTACTCGAACTTTGGGAGATTATTTAATTCTGACGAAAATCCTTTCATCAAATTTAGGGTTAGATCCAACGATAAGGTGGCTAACAAAGGAATCACTGCGAAAAAGGTTTCGTCGACGTATTAGGTATGTGACCTAGCTTAAACGGGTTTAACAAGTACCTAAGAAAGACAAAGGGTTTGAGTCCTACATTGATAAAGGAATGAAATCAGGAATGTCAGGAGAAAATTGGTCGATGGCAAGTTGAACGCAATGTTAGAGCAAATACATGTATAGCTAGCTCATTATGTCCCTAGAGGTTCTGGGACATTAAGTACTATTATAGAAGACCCCAAGAATTGGACCGGTCACATCCAGAAGGACCCAAGTGTCACTCGTCATTCTAGAATTTTTTTAAAAATCTTGCCCTAAGGGAATTAATTTTGCTGCTTCAGACGTCATTCCAAATGCGTGGAATCCTCCTTATTAAGAGACCGCGTGGTCAGCGCATGGTCAAGGAATCTACATGTACACTTTTTCATGCCTTATTCTGGGCTTTGCATATTTTACTAGAAATCCAAGCCTGAAACTCGTTTCTCGTCATGCAGTTACAGTCCTAATTTTATGCAAGCTCTTCTTAATAATCCGTTTAAAGGATTTGAGTTTCCACTGACCTCCCTACTTATCGGGCCTGCGGAGAAAATTTTGCATCCTCATGTGCACGATTTTCTGTAAATAAAACGTCTGTCAGTTCCCTTGCTGTCTCTATCATCGCATTGGAAAAGCATGTGAAGAAATTGGGCAAAAAATCTGCATCTTCTTGTGGCTTCGGGGGGCAGAAGGCCCGTCATGCTTTCGGTAATCACCATGAAAAATTTTCAGTGCTGAAAACTAGTAGGCCTATGCATTTTTGGCCTTTTATTGTTATGAAAGCTACAGTACATGTATAAAAGCATCCCTTTGATGCCCTAAAGTTTAAAAAAATCAACAAAATTGTTGATGCTTTAGCATTTTGTGGCGAATTTATGTTAAGGATTGTGTGTGTTTCTGGCTATAAAATTACCACTGTGGTTTTGTGTTCGCATGCCTTTGTAAACAATTAGTTAGCCATATGTGCTGTTTACATGCCTTTATTTGACTAGCATAAATTTGGCTTGTAGTGCATGGATTTAGCGTACCTTAAAATTTAAATGAATTTGTGAGCTGTAAGCCGTTCACGTTGACTTTACGATCTTTGCTATAGAACGCCTTGAGGGACTATGCTAGGCAGGTGCTATATTTAAAGTTTCAATCACCATATCAATTAACAACTGCTTTTAATTGTCTGCATGGTGGTACCGAAACGTACCCCTTGTCTCCAAAGGAACATTAATGAATCCTGTCAGGTTTCTATTGCTGTTGGTTCATCGGTAGGCCATATTGTTCGATTTAGCTTACCGTTTGGAAACAGTATTCTGCATATGTCTAGCAATAAATCAACTGCAAATTTGCGGTTTGAGGCAATCATTGCAAAATTTCATCTTGTCAGGAAAGCTGTTTTTGATTTCCGAAATATTCCATTATATGAAATGGGCGGCCGTCAGGTTTCTAGCGAATTTATTAGTCTACGAAAAAGTTTTTACTGGAATTTTGCTATATTATTGGCATTCAACTTTTGTTCTGTGGGAAATAATTACGCCGCATTCTCCCGTACACGTACTAATTCAGCTATTTTTATCGTCTTTTAAACGGCTGCCATAATTCATAGAATTTTTATCGAAGTTCTCTGGATTCCACTTCTTGATATACTTTTTTGTTTAACGTTACCGAGTTCGAGAAATGCCTTAAAATGACAACAGGTAGGCTGATGAGGCAAGTTTTTATCCTCTCGTATAACAGGTTTTTTAATAATTAGTTAAGTCCGAGAGGATGTGCTTTTAAAAGGATTTTTTTTTTTCCTTTTTTGACAAAAAAAAACATTTAGTACATTTAGCAACGCATGCATTAAGTTAATGATCTTCAACGTAAAGTTAATTCAATTTTAGCCATTGACAGTTTTTAATAGAAACTTAATTTTGGCGATAAAAGAATTAAGATTAAAGAAAGCCGGTGATGTGATGACGAGTCTTGGGGAATCTCGGGGAATACCGAAACAACTTATAGAGGTCGCCCCCTACGCTGTTGCATCTTAACTCCGTCTAATGTGGGGGTATGCCCTTCGGCAAAACCCTTCAAACTTTGCCTATAAATTATACGTTACGGAGGTCACGAACCGACACGTGCCAGGGTGCAAAAGTTTACTACGTTTAGCGAGGTACCATTTTTTCCATTTCCAAGCAGTTTCTATACCTCACTCATTGTGAATCCTTGGCACTTGAGAGGTGATATTGTTTGTTGACTGTGGAAAAACTCTGACTAAACGAGAGATCAAAGGTCAGGGAAAATCGGCTAACCGAAAAAAGTTGCTCCAAACATTCCACTTTTTTGTGACTAAAAACTTTGCTTCTCTCTGGCTACCGTAATTGCATCAACATTGAGGAAACAACTAATGTAACTTAACAGTACATGGCAACTTATAATAAATTACATTATTAAGAAATTATTATTATAGGGAATTGCAAATGGCGTCGAATGAACTAGCGTATTCAGTCTAAAAAGTGTCAGTTGATCTTAAGATATCTCGTGGTAGGGTTGTTTTTCCTGTTGGTCTAATCTGGGATTAAGCCAAGATACTGGTGCTGCAATTTAGCCTGATTGCCAATTTGCTTTCACTAATTAGTCTGTTTTTAAAGTTTACTTTGCCAAATGGAGAAAAATGCGACGTGTCTCAAAATCGCTATCCAAAACTTAGTTATGAAAGTTTGTTTTAAAAAGTTGCTCTGTGAGATTTACAAAATCGCTATACTGTAGTTGTACAGCAATTTCGTCTGATTTGCAATTTACTTACACTAATTATTCTATTCTTAAAGTATTTACTTTGACAAATGAGCAAAAATGCGACAAGTTCAAAACTTAGTTACGATTTTTTAAAATTTGTTATGGGATTCCCAAAATCGCTATACTGCAGTTATACAGCAATTTCGTCTGATTGGCAATTTACTTCCACTAATTAGTCTGCATTAATAATGTTCATTTTGCCGAATGGATAAAAATGCGACATGTCTCAAAACGCAATCCAATACTAGTTATGGAATACTAGTCCAATACTAGTTTCCGCAACTTAGTTATAATTTTTGTAATACGCCTGCCAGCAACCAGATTGTTCTGACTATTAACTAGTTGCTAAAATTGCGCAGCTGGCATATACGTACAATTACTATTTTAAAATTGCACGTTGCATAATCTTCCTGTAAGGGCTGTTAAAAGGGGTTTCTATTAAAGTGCTCTTTCACGAAGGGTTACTGCCCCCTCTGCCAGACTAGTATTTCGATCGCATTCCTTCAATGGACCACAACCACCCAAACACGTATACGCTTCGGTAGCCCACCATGGCAAGGCCGTGCCTTTGGGCCAACTTTCAGTTTTCACGTACCGAATCAACCCGCTTACGCACACCAGGCGGAACCTGTATTGAACACTCTGGGTGGGGTGGAGGAGTCTTTAACTTTTAGGATGTCTCAAGGGATGTCGAATGTGGATCATTCGCTAACGATGACCCTTCGGGGCATCCGTGCTGGTGGCATTCTAGTCCAGAAGTCCCAGAAGTCTGAAACACTAAGTTAGGTACTTGGTACTTGGTATTCGTTTGGAGAGGATTAGTTTAACAGTATTAGTTTAAAACAGGTTCTACTTTACAAATACTTTAAAGTAATATCCTCTCTAAAGTATTTTTTTAAACAAGTTCTACTTTACAAAGTATAGTATTAATTTACAAAAGTTGTGGGTCCAATAAAGCTGCACGAAATATTGAAATCATTTTATTGAGGTTTCTTAGATATAACATGCATGGTTCCACGTTGTAACTAACACTTGGTATTAGTTTAGAGAGGATATCAGTGCAAAGTATTTTTTAGACATGTTCTAAACTTGTGAGTCTAATAAAAGTCAATACAAAAATGATAAGATTGAATATCATTTTAGGGAGGTTTCTTTGTTTTATGCATGGGTTTTAATTTAAACAGTATTTATTCTATAGGCTTGTAGTGCCACTAATGCGGTTCAACTTCCATTTTAAAATGTTTTCACAAAATAAGAACTGGAACAATTTGGTATTGCAGACAGCGTTGGTATTACATGTCAGTCTGAGTGCTATAATTTGTAATCTAAATGGAAATATTAATATCCCGATCATTATTTCGCGTAAGTGTTATTTTATGCATGATTTGGGGAATTCACAAGTCTCCGAGTAGATTCGAGGGTGAACGAGTCATACAAATAAGTTTTTGAATTAATCATTCTCCATAGGCTTAATACATGTAGTCTCAAGTGCACTCTGCATGCAACCAGAGAACTGCTTTTTCAGATGTCAGCACAGAACGTGTGTGGTTTCAAATGTTCTGCTCAATTCGTGCAACTTTTCGTGAGATTTTTCATTCCAGTTTCTGTTTCGCGGAGAAATTTTATATTTTATATTCTCAAAGGTTTCAAATGCCCAGGTGAAATTGTGTGGTTTGGCATTGTCTACCGAGTTGACAAGACGGTTGGTTGATAGAAGGCAAAAAAAACCTGTCATTGGCGACATGTGAAATTTGAAAGGCGAAACTGGGGTTAGGCTTATAAAAAGCGGATTTCACAATATAATTTCCAGATTGAATTAGCAGGTGTGTACCTTGGCTATGCATGTTAGAAGCCCCTATAGTTTTCCATATCCTGTGTAAGGGATACGAGCAAAAAATATGGTTTTTAATGAATGTACCTGAGATACTTGTTTAAAATTCAAACAAAACGTTTCCAGTGACCAAAGGATAATTGTTTACTACGAAGTGGTGAAAAAAGGATACAAGGCGAAATTTCCCAATTCGACGCTTTGTGGAAGTAATGAATAAAAAAATACGCCTTTAATTTTATGGGGTAACGAAATTCTCAGCATTTCATTATAATCGGGTAGTTTTTTTTCGTCGCTTGAGAACCAATTGGACGAGAGTATCCCAGAAATTTCTCATTTGATATAGACCTATACATAGTTTTTTTTTTTGTCAAGTACGTTCTATGTAATAAATTGCCCTTTGTGAAATCTATATAAACAGAAAACAACTCTTGAAAAAGTCTCGCATGATTCAAGCAAAGGGAATTTCCTGGCAGTATTTTTGATTTTTTTATGGAGTTGACATGAGTTAAGTTGGCAATTTGTGTAGATGGCGCTCGAATCGACAATGACGTCAGAAAACAAAATTTGAAATCCTCGATACTTGTATATGACATATCTCTTTGGAATTTTAGTAAAATGCTTTTCTGTATATCTAAATGTTTAGGAAAGCTGTTGTAAACTCACGCCACCGACTAATTCAAGTTGCTTATCTGGCATTCACATTAACATGGTGTCCTTTGCAAATGTTGTCTAGCGACCAAGATTGACAATTGGACAAAGACAAAGCTGGAAAAAATCTAGACTTAAGATGCACAAAGATGTGATAAGTTCTTATTCAGTTAATGCCTACTGCTCCTGTTTTTAATTTTAATTTCCAATTTGCATTGTGCAACGATAAAAATCTGCATGCTGCGCAACACGAGCTAGTGTATGACGGGTAATCGAATTCTGTGGTTTTAAGTGAACCAGGCTATCTGGTTAGTATCGTCATAATAATGGGTGACATTGTTCGGATCAATAAATAGTATGGTCTGTATTGCGTGTTGCCATTTTGGCCATTGTGGGTATTCCTATCGAGGGAAGTTGTTAAGATAGGGTCAACACAAAGGTCGTTGCCATCTTCAACCTCAATGTGTGAAAGGGAAGCTAATGTGCCCTCGAAAGTGACAGGTAGCTATCGAATTTATGTGTAAGCCCTGGCTTTCCATGCCTATATTTTACTTGTATATGTACCTGGCTCCATAGAGTGATAACGAGCTTGTAGCATTTCTAATCTGTGAAGTATTTCTTCTGCAGAGTACTGACTTTAATCGAAATGCAATTACGGTTTCTCAACCCCTTGCAATTCCATCGAAATGTAATCAATTACCCAGGCTGGTTTGCCGCTTTCCGGTTTTTAAGATGGTCGGTATAAAGCACCTATATCTATAAATTTCGCAAGATTTTTTATCGAAGAGTTAGTTAGGAATTTGCTGAACTGATAACATTAGCTTCTTACATAAGTTAGGAAGTGGGGGAAGCGCAAGTTGGTGATCTTGTCGTAATTTACAACCCGAAAAGGTATTCTTAAATATTTGATAGCTCTATACATTTCCACTGGTACGTTTACACTATCGAGCAGCGAGAAAAAAGAAAACAAAAAATACGGTAAAATGGCCGCAATAAATGTGGAAAACTTCACGAAAAGTATTTCATGGCGAGGTGAACTTTCCGGACCCATTTTACAACGTCAACACTGAGCACAAACATAGCGTACGAGCTCAAGTACGACTTATTGCACCCAACCGTGTTTGCTTATCCACAACCCTTCGTTTTTGTTTATTTTGAATATGAAATCTCGTCTTTAAATGTTTGCTTTGCAGCTGGTGGTAAATAACATTTTCCACAAAGCGTGTTAACTTCAAAAAGCATGTTACCCTAAACGATCCGCTGTATGTGTGAGTAAAGGGCTATTACTAATTTAAATGAGGTTGGTTCTAATGAATTAAACAGTTTTCTGTCACGTTTTACAATCGATATAAGCTTAAGTTTGATTAATTTCTTCTTGCATATTTTAACAGCCATACGCTATAGATGGTGATGTAAGGTTGTAAAATTTGGAGGGGATTTGAAATCCCCAGCATAATTTTTCACTCAATTCTTGTCTGCTTTTATATAGGATTTTCTGTGAACTGGTACTGTAAACTCGTTTGCTTTTGTGCTAAATGGCGTAAATTGATAGCGGATTAAGCAGGCGTATAACATTTTGTATCACTGAAGTTAAGATTGTGTTGACGACTTTGCCTAACTAGAGGATAACTTTTCAAACTGGTCATTGAAAAACACGTTTAATAATAGCACTCCAGTAAACACCTGCCCTAATAACTTCAGCAGTTGGGGGCCATTTGCATTTGGAAACGACTCGTTTTCTATCCCAACCTTTCCATCGCAATCTCCATTGAATTTGAATTCGTATATATTATTGCAACAGCGAGGGTTTTAATTGTCGTCCTTGTTTTCCATTTCCCATTAATCATTTAATCTGATATTAAATATTTATTCGTCCATTGTTTACGAAACAATTATTTGGAAATCTGCAACCATCACGAGTGGCTTGTTTATCTGGCTGAATCGCTCCACCCTTCCACTCATTTTTTATTGCCCGCTTTGTATGGATTTGGGATGGATGAAAATTTGATTGACAGATGCATGTGATGAAATTCAATGAGATATTCTTTTCTACCACCAATTGCATTGCATGCGGAGGCATTAGTTTAACCCACTGGTTTCATTTCGATGAATCTCAACATGGTGGCTGTGGCTGTTGTCAAACTGGAAGGGACCACCATTGTTTTAATATTTATTGTCGGATTGAATTTAGTGTGTTGTATTTAGATGCTGAGCGTGACGATCCCATTGTCACTGCATGTGTACCAATAGCTTATAGGGCCATTTTTCCAACATTATTTTTTAACATCAGTTGGAGGCCCAAGCAAATAGAATAATTATTTTATCGCTTATGATACTTTCTCAGACAATATGTTATAACTGAAGGGCAATTCCTAAAGTTATATGAAATTAAAATAATTTGCCAAGCTTGGGTTCATGATTCACCCAATCCAGTCACGTAAAGCCTGAATGGCGAGAAAGCATATTGGCAAGTTACCAGAGTGGTAATGATTGAAAATCAGTGTTTGCTGAATCAAATTGAGTCATGTTGCCAAACTGTAGTAAATATTTTGATGTCTTCAACTCTAATTGTTTTTCTCATGCTCGGGAAAACCAGGTTCGAACCCCAGACTGAATTTTTGTTTGATTTCGTAATTTTAGAGAAAGCATTTCATGTATTTGTACTGGAGAATGCAATATATCTGGTATTTATACTGAAAACTGAGTGATAACTTCTTCCATAATATCCTGATATTGCTACGACCCCAAATCCTAACGTTGCTACGGTTTTATTTGAAATCGACGTGATTAAGTAATTTGTGATGAGTTTTTACAAGTGCAATCGTCATTTGTGAATGGTGATTGTATTTGCACTGTCATCGAATAAACGCCTACAATGTCCGGCTTACTTTGGCAAGTTTGCAAGAATTGTTTTGGATGTTTGCCATCCTGCCATGTTCCTTAAATTTCATATATAATAGTAAGTTGTTGTGCACCAAAGATGTTATTAAATTGGATAACTATAATGTTGCTTTAATTGGACCAATTAAGGCAGATTTTCAATAAGGGGTTTGCTTGATTCGTTATGCAAATTTGGAAAGGCAGTCGAAGGTGTCTGTCATAAAGATAAATGATCAGCCATGGCATGTAACTGGGGTTTGATAATATTTCTCAAACTTCTCAAATTTTTCCAGTACAGGGTATTACTATAAACTATTCAATATGGAATTTCTCAAACTTCTTAAGGCTCGATCGATCGCCATCGTCTCTTTTCAGAAATTTCTTTCCTAATATTAACTTTCAATGTTCGCCACATGCTGCTGCGACTTTACATACAGGGTTTCATACGCACTGTTCAATATGGAATTTCTCAAACTTTTTAAGGCTCGTTCAGAAATTTCTTTCCTAAACATTCAACTGCACCAATGCAAATTTACGCTTTGAATGCATTGAATAGTTAATGGACACATATTCGCAAAT
>JAQGAF010000546.1:0-48087 GCA_034687865.1 Kryphioiulus occultus | reverse complement strand
TGCGGCGGTAATTGCCGATTAAATTGGGTTGATGGATTACACCCCCCTACCACACGGTCTTCAGTTACTGATAGTAGGGTTTCTGAGTTGAATTGAATTGAATTGAGTTAATGTGGTGGCCATCCGATCAGTTAAAATGTGGTCAAGATGGGGAGGTGGTCAACTTCGGAGGCTCTGCGATACAGCAGGATTCGTTCGAGTATCCATAGCTGGCTTGAACGAAATCAAGCCATCCGAATGCCAACTGAACAGCAAGCTGGGTGTTTTCCTTTTTTAATTTTCCTCATCTTTTCCCATTTAACTTCCTTCCGAGTTATGCAATTATTATTTATCTTCCCACGCTGCAACCTCACTCACCTTGGCCATTTTTTGTTCGCTGGGTGTATTTCCTTTATTGGGCCTTGATTAGCTTTTTGCCCGTCTGGAGATGCAGCGCAACCGCTCGATCATTACTCGATCTTAATTAAGTTAATGGGGTAGCGAGCGCCCCTGGCGGCGGGGATGGCACCGTTCTAATCAGATTCTCCCGCTGCATGCATGCACGGGCTGTGATGCAACCACTGTGATTAATGCCGATATTAGCGACTGTGTTCTCGTGCACTTATGTTAATCCTTAAATCGCCGAATTACGTCTGCGAATGCTTTACTGAGCGGGTCATCGAAGCGCGAAAGGGGATCCGTTTTTTCGGGAGGTGGGCGAGCGTCGCTGTCGCTAATAGGTGGATAATAAAGACGCAGGAAGGCAGAGCGTAAAGAAAAGTAAGCTTAGCTGGCTATTGATTTCTACTTGTCCACAGGTGCTATGCCTTTGCCTATGCTTATGCCTAGTTGGCTGCGATGCTAAGAAGGAAGAATTGAGCGGAAAAGGTTAGAAAATGACACGACCAAGATGGGAATAATGGAGATGAGATGCCTCGCCAAATATGCAGAAGGGGTTGCGAGGTGGGAGAGTCGATTTTAGAATGGGATCCCAGGAATTCCACTTTGCTCTAATTAGAAATGTTTGCACGGTTTTAAGCCGCGGTACGAATGGGTGCTAAGCCTGTCGTTGAGCATCGTTTTCGTGTTTGTTCAACACTTAGTGGGCACCAAAGTGGGACTTTTAGTGGGATGTGCTAGGTGGAACTGGAAATAAAACAAGGGATTATCTGGTTAAGATGTTATTGGGTGAGGCTGCTTCGGTCCGAAATTATTGCAACGAAATTTGCTGGTTAGGAGAATCGAATTTTGCGTTATCTCGGTTTGGGCTTTGAAACTGGATCGGTTGGGTGATCGATTGGCAGGGTGGCTTCTGGTCTTGTAAATCATGGAAAAGCCTGGTTCCCTTTTTCTGGAAAGTCAGGGAAAATCGGAGACTGTCAGATAAATGGAGGAGTGTGGAAATGTCAGGGAATTACTGAAAATTCATGAATGTCAGGGAATGCCAGTGAAAGCAAATTGAGAATTTGAGTGGGTGCCCTGAAAACTTCAAAAGTCATGAAATGAAATTCAGGTCATACAAATCGTTAGGGTCATGGAAGTTTTGCCTTTCATTTACAAAATAAAAATTTGCCTTAAAATTTGCCATTCTGTTTCGCATATGGCGTTTTTTAGCCAAGGATCATGTCATCACTGTGGTGGAGGAAGTTTCTGAAAATCACTATTTAGTGATGACAAAACTTCCATGGTCCCATATTCTAATAGGCTTTGAACAGTTTTTGAAGTCATGAAAAAGTCGCAGAAAAGTCATGAAATTTGCAGTATGAAATCCAGATGACACCCTTATTTGGTCATGCTTATCTTCCAAGCAATCTTTTGATCGTTTAATCACAATCTCGAAGAAGTAATTGATTGCTTGAAAAATGTAAGCCTGTTGTGTTCTAAGTGAAATACAAGCTGTCGCTTTTGAATGTACAGGCAAACTATTTAGACCATTTCGGTATACGATTCGAATTTATAAAGAATTCAATTGATCAAGGGTCTTCAAATGAGACACGTTTAGATCAAGACGGGATTCTCAATTTATGGATGTTTTTGAAAAATGCTGGGAAATTTTAATTTGGGATCTTTAAACGTAACCACTTACTGCGGTGATAGAACCTGTAATTCAAATGCAATTGCGGAACTCCGAGCCATTCAGATCAATACTATTGGTATTGTTTTTTGCCTGACATCAAACATTGAAATTCTCTTCCAGAGGATACCCTTAAGCTTCAAGAAATTCAATTTCACAATGGTGATGGACCCTAATGCACTGATAACCACGAAAAATTGGGCTGATGGATTACACCTCCTACTACATGATATTCACTGAATGATAATATGGTGCTGAGTTGCATTGAATTGAAGGTTCTTCCCAAAATACTTCAATCTCAGTCTGGATTCGAAACTGCTGTTCCAAGTTTTCCTTCAATAATTCGGTTATTATCGATTTTAGCGATTTATCAGCGTCAGGTTTTTCAATCATTTAACCGTTCTTTCTAGCCAACAACAAACAACTTTGTAGCCAGTTTTGAAAATCAAGGATATCAGTGGTATACCCAGTGGTGGAAATGATAGAACGAGCTTGGCCGATGAAGTACAAGTATTTGTCAGCGTCTGTCTTCCACCAATTTTGACGTTAATCGTCGACAGCAGTAAACTCTTGTTATCGATGATTTTCTAACCTGAGTTGATTTGGAAGATTATTTTGTTAGCTTGCGTATTACCCAAATTGCTTCAGTCATTGTTTGTTTGAGCAATTAGAATTCTCTTATATATTCAGCGTAATTGGGGTTATAAACGTAATTCAAGAGCTTGGATATTTCAGCCTCAATTATGCAGGGTGCTCTGATGCGTTGAATCCGTACGTTTTGATGCTGCGAATATGACGAAGGGTTATGTCTTATGCAAAGCAGAATCCTATTGGCATTGACACCTGGTTTTTCCAAATCCTCCATTTCTCCATGGTACTTGTCTGATATAGCCGCAGAAAGAGGACACCGGTGCTTGTAGGATTTGAAACGACACTTGCCATCCATCTAGCAGACAACATAATCCAAGGACTCTATACATGCCTCATACAATGGCTAAACTATCAGATTGCCTTTCCTAATCCTGAATGAAGACGTAGCAAAAAAATCACCAGTTTCATTTCCATCCACACTCGCGCCCTCTGGCGATTGTTTACGGTAATGGGGCAGTCTGAAAATATTAATGAATGATGATAAACGTGCCTCGTAAGTCCGATTAGTAGCGCACCTAAATTTAAAATTAGTGCGATGAAAAAGGTGCTCGTATCGTCGTTATTTTCCCAAGGTGCTAATGAATTAATAAACGTACAGGTTTGGCTAAGAAGCAGGCATCACGGGCTACATTATTTTATCAGTTATTTAAATTCGGCTTCGAAACTGCTTTTGATTCTTCGTGTTTCCTTAAAACGATTTATTGATAATTGGACACCAGTCTGGATTCTGATTCTGCCTGTCAAATTTTTCGGCCCAGATTACCAAACATAAAACAACAAACTTTGTTTAATTACCAGGAAAATTTTAATTTCAGAAACCCCTGAGGCAACTGCGGATAATATCGTGTTGGTGGAAAACAACTTGCACGTACATGTACATACATAAACAATATCTGCACCAGAGTTAACTTTCGAAATTATGGACTTGTGATGATATTTAATTTACTACTGTAAACAGTTCATCTTGAGGAAAACCATACGTTAAGCAGATTTGTCGATTAATGCAATTCCTTATGTCGAAGGCCTGTCATTGATTAACAGTCAAAATGGTTCAAATACGTTTGAAAACTAACGTCTATGAATCAATCCATTATTAACAGGGTTCCTCCAGACCTGGAAAACCTGGAATTGTCAGGGAAATAGGAAAGGTCAGGGAAATTCAACAAATTAATAATGCGTTTTATTTAGCTAGTTATTGGTTAGCACAAAAAATCAATATAAGACAAGCCAATCTGAGGAAGAAATTAATATGTCAGGTTTATAAAAACTAATCTAAATTTGGTCTTCCTAATGAAAATTTGTGTCTTATCTTCTGCTTTTATAGCATTCCCTACACAGCGTTCCCTTCATACCTGATAAAGTCAGGAAAAATGAATTTGCCTCGAAAAAGTTGGACAATTTTAAGGAATCATTAATACATTTTACACACATTAACACAAAAATCAAGAGATGGCATGTAATTCTGTGAAAGAAATTTATAATGAAATTGTCAGTTTTTAAAAAGCAGCTAAATGTTTTGTTTTCTTATGAAAAGTTGTATGCCATTTCCAGTTTATACAGTATGTGATCATATATTCATGTAAATAAAGCACTACTTACATTGATTATGCAATATTTTTGCGTTTCCACACTATTTTCCCTGAGTTAAGACTGTCCAAAATTCGAGTGTGATTTCGTCATCCTGACGTTGTGTGACGTCATCGCTGACATTTTCTCTTTAAAATTTTTCTAATAATGGCTAAATTTTATTTTTTCTCCCTGAATACTAAGTCGTTTACTAGGGCTCGTTCTCTTTTTTTTAGTTAGTCCTCCGATGATTTATAAAATATATAAAGATGACCAAAACGCGAAAGGTTATTTGAATGTTTTTGCCATATTTTTTTTTTTTTTATAAATCAATGGATGACTTTATTTAACAAAAAAAAGGGAACGATTGCTGGTAAACGACTTAGGCTAATCTCGATGAAAAACAAATAAGATTTAGCCATTATTAGAAAACTTTCAAAGAGAAAATGTCAAAGTAAATATTTTGCATGGCAAGTATAGGAATGACGTCACACAACGTCAGGATCGCCTAAGTTATTGCACTACAGCAAATTCAATTGTAAATGGCTCAATTCCACAATTTATCATGCATTTTAAGTTTCATTTTTGACCAAAACCTGCCTTTTAACACCAAATTCGACCCCAAAATCAGACTGACACTTGACAATGTTCCATTGTTAGCCGTTTTAAGTCAACATTCGGAATGCCTGCTATCTGATGCAGAAGCACTGCGAATACCACGCACCCTGTAGAGGCGCTATCTGGCGTGCATGCGCCCCGTTTTTGCCTCCCACCTGCCCAGTTGTTTATTATTTTTGCAATTGCATTGTTTGAATGCATCGCGAGCTCGTGTGTTTGCACAAAGTGAGGGGAAAAGTGAGCCTGCTAAAATATAGATTTGCGTGCAAATAGTTTTCCATTGGGTTGGCGTCCAAAGTGTATTATAGGGCGTACAGGTGAGAGGGGGCCAGGGGGGCCAGGGGGGGATGCCATTAAGGAAAAAGTCGAGGGAGAGCCAGTCCATGCGTGGCGCTTTGGTGGTGGCCTACGCCCGCAATCCGTCACACCCAACGACTAAAACTAAGCCATTTCGTGTTTGTCCGATATCGATCCGACCAATTGTTCCTCATTGACTCCACGTCTGGCAACACTGCCAGCCTTCCTTCCGTCGATATTTCGCTAGGGGTAGAGTTGTAGGGGGTGCCCTCTCCCCCCTCCCCTAACTCAACGTTTTGCATCGATAATTGGACACTGGCTGGTTGCCGTGACGACATACCTGCAACAGACTGGTTCGAGGCTAATGGCAGTTGCTCAGGTGGAGGAATGACGTCACTGGGCCAGAGGTTAGCGAGATGCGACGGGTCAGCGGTTGACCCGCAGGGAGTCAGTCCGTTGCACTGGAAAATGACGATGGGGAAAAACTGGTATTGACGTCACTAACGTCGAACGGTTTGAAAGTGTTTTTTTCCAAATTTGGGAATATTGAATGGCAAATGTGAGGAAATGGAACGTCAATTCTGCAGTGTTCTTAGAAGCAGTTATCGAATTCTAATCGTAAAAAGTACAGGAATGAACTAGGTGCAATTTCGATGCTTTCTTGGTTGAGTTTGCTTTTTTTTGTACATCGTTATTGCAAGAGATGAGTTCAAGTACTAGTACAAAAAATGAGCATGAGGTATTATTTCGATGCAGACTTGGTTTTGTTTGCTTTTTTGTACATATTTTGTGTACAAGAGATGAGTTCAAATACAAGAAATGGGCTTGAGGTATATGTGTTTGCTTGTTCGTACTTATTTTTAGTACAAGAGATGATTTCAAATACAAGAAACGAGCTTGAGGTATACGCCTATTATTTCGATGCAGTCTTATTTGTGTTTGCCTTTTTGTACATATTTAGTTCAAGAGGTGAGCTTAACCAGAAATGAGCTTGACGTATTATTTCGATGGTTGAGATGGGTCGATTTGGTTGAGTTTACTTTTTGTACTTTTTTTTGGTACAACAGATGAGTTGCAGTAGTTGTACAAGAAATGAGTTTGAGGTATTATTTCGATGTAGCCTTGTTTCAGTTTGCTTTTTTCTAAATCTTTTTTGCTACCAGAGATGAGTAAAAGTACAAGACATGAGCTGTGTAGGTATTATTTCGATGCAGCCTTGATTGAGTTTGCTTGTTTGTACATCTTCAGTTCATGAGATGAGCTCGACGTGGTTCGGTGGGTGAAGTTTGCTTTTTGTACATCTTTTTAGTACATGTATAACAGATGAGTTCACGTATTTGTACAAAAGATGAGTTTGAGGCATTATTTCGATGTAGACTTGTTTTAGGTTGCTTTTTCTACATCTTTATGATACTAGAAATGTGTTCAAGTACAAGAAATCAGCTCAAGGTAATATGTCGAAGCAGTCTTAGTTGGTTTTACTTTCTGGAACATCTGAGTTTGGTTCACCAGGATTGTAGCCTTAGGCCGAGTATTTTCAACAAGCTCGGTAAACTGAGAATTTTACGTTGTCATCACGTTGTTGACAGAAGCACCTGCTAGCTCTTTTTGGAAACTTAAAACGTGATTTATTCATTGTGAATGGCGGCAGTTGCCTTTGCATTTTTAACAATGTACCACGTTGCTTCTTATTCAGAAAAGATAAGTTAATGGTATAGTTGATTTTTGACTAGCTTCGTGTTTTTAAAGTTGAAATTCGCGTTATTACCATATCATGTCCACAAAAATGCGAACTGCTTTAAACGTAAATGTTAGTTTTCAGGGTGCATTTATTTACACCATTGGAGTCAGTGAATGTAACCTCAAAAACGTTATTTTCAGCGTTTATTCACACTTACTATTGCAAAACATGTTTATTGCACGAGAATCCTCCAGGATTAACGCTTTTTCAAAAAAACCCTTATCACTTGACTGGAATACTGTACAATAGGGCCAATAGACGCCATGAGGATGTGTGCTTCTCCTAACGGCTCGAGGGCTGGCAGTGATTGCCTGGCTGTTGGGCAGCTGAATAAAGAAATTACATTTTTGATTTAAGTTTGGTTAGATTAAGGCACACAAGCAAAAAAAAAAAAACTCAATAAAAAAAACCACAAGAAACGAAAAAACAAAAAATACTAACAGGTGTTATTCTTGCACTCTATACAAGATTGTTTGGAAAATACATGTAAATATTTTGCGCAAATTTGGAGCAGTTGGTATTCTGTAGTGAATACTACAGTATTAGCTTGTCAGGGTTCCCACTTGCTGGAAAGTCAGGACAAATCAGGGAATTTCAGGGAAATGAAAATAGTGTTAGGGTAATTGAGATTGTTTTTATCACCCAATTGATTAGTGATTATCTTTTTTAACGATTAGAGGTAAAATACATCATTTTTCTTACCGTTTTTGAAAAATCTCATGTAAAATGCCAGGGAAATGCTTGTCAATTTGTCAGGGGATGTCAGGAAAATCGACTTGAGAATTTGAATTGAAACCCTGCTACTGTAAAGAAATGAGCATATTCAAAAACGTCATAACAGCGTGCCTTTAACGTGGTTATAATGGGATTTTAAAACCCGGTAGAATTTATCCAGTCGATATTTAGCCCAGTAGTGTCTTACTTGTAGTTTCTCTAATGAAATCCTTTATTGGGCGATAATTAAATATTTAATCGACTTGCTTAATCACTGGAATACGTTAGGGGGATTGAGGTGATAGCGTGTTCTGTTTATCCGTGCGTTATTTTATGTTTTGACGAACAATTCCATGCAATCATCCGAAAAGCCACGCGTTAAGACAGGTTGCGGCAAATTTTCTGGAGTTTTTTCCACGGAGGGCATCGTGTTTCGCACAATAGTCTACGCGTTCCTCCTGCTCCATTGTTATCGCATTGACTCGTTGTTATCCACGAAGATATCTTCTTTCTTCATCTGGCAATTTAAGGTTTTTTTCTCCCCTTCTCACGATTTTTTATCCACGTTCGACACAGCTATCATCTCGCCAAATCCTTTCTTCTTTTCAGCGTTGTTTTTTTTTTCATTCTTTCACTTCTCCTAATAAGTTATAGGGGGGAATTAGCGGCCGCCATTCATTTGTCTTAATTGATGATATTGTGTAAAATTTAATGCATTTTTCGCTATAAGCCATTATGGAATGCTGTAAAATTGATGCCTGGATGTGCGAGAAGGCATGTACGCTTTTCTGTTATCTTCCTTTTCCCTCGCGGCCAGGCTTTAACTTTTAAATGCCTCTACGAGAGAACCTTCTTGGGTGGGCTATTGACCGAAGGGGGGCAATTATACAGGGCAGCGAAGCAATGCGGGTTTGCCATCCATCAGGATGATCCCGGCTAATCTTCGCAAGGGTTTTGCCCTGAAAAAGCTTTAGAAGTAAAATATTTCATCGCTTTTTAAGCACTTCTCTTAGCTTCTCCTGGCTTGTAATCATTTAAAACAAATGATATGGTTTTAATTTTTTTGGAAGTGCGATAGGCATGAATGATGCACTTCATTAAAAAGAAAGTACGGATATACTACTCTATAATATTTATGCCGCTTCCAATATGCACAAAATATGTATATCTGAACCCTACTTGCTTAGTAAACAAGAATACCACCTGTCCCAGCTGTCAAAATTGATCCTTGTTATACAGGGTGTTCTGTTTAGTCAGTGCCCAACGAAATAAAATGATATCTTTAATATGGTAAGAGATACGGTGATAGTTTTTTGAAGGTAACTTTTAGAGTCGACCATGGGCTATCCGGAAACCATATTTTCCGTGATCTTGAATGTCCCGTTGAAGGTCATCCATGTGCCTGTTCCGTGTTTTTATTTCTCTTTTTTTGCAAATATGTCAGAAATCGCTGCAGATAGGATCCTAGTGTGAATTAGAAGGTTGTTGAGCGGTGCCTAATTAGTCTAACTAAGTTGGTTTCGGCACCTAATATGCAAAATGTCAATATCCTAGCCCTGGTCGTACGGGAGATACATTTAACCCTCTTTTTAACCCCTTTAGGGGGTAATAAGACAAACCCCTTTCTTATTTGCACTCTTTGTAACCTAAGGTACTTGCATACAAAATTTTAAGTTTCCAGCCTTTCCGGTTTGGGCTCCATCGATCAAGTGAGTGAGTGAGTCAGTTATTTCGATGGGCACGTACTAAACAGAACGCTCTGTGAATTTTGTTGTTTATTCTAGCCTAAATTTACCAAAAAATAACATTTTTGAATTAGCTGCCCCAACCGCCAGGCAATCACTGAGAGCCTACGAACAGGACAGCAGCAGAGCATATACCGCACAAAAGTAAATTCAGCTAAGAAACTAATTATTTTTACTCGTAATCGTAATTAGCAGCATAAAAAATCAGAAGTTTCAATTACCGGTAAATTACTTTTGGTTTTCTACATGTGTTATTATGGAATCGTTGGCGTCAGCTGACGCTCTACCCCAGAGCCTGCCAGGTGGTTATTTAATTAATCTTTGTTGAAGTTTTACGGTTTTTGTGCAGCGAATTGGAGGTGCCGAATCGAAACTGCATTAACCGAGAGCATTGCTGGTAATCAAGTTCTGGCATTAGACAATTATTAAAAATCCGCACTGCGCCGCTGCAGCACGCAATGATATTATTAAAATGGATTTTCAATACTAAATGGTTTAGCCATAAATTTTGGGAGAAATGCGCGCTCCTCTTCTTCAAAGTTAATCGCATAACGTATCTTCGTGTTTCCACATTGCTGCGCTCGCATGAGGAAGATGAGAAAGTAAAAAATCTTGATCAGCTTTCAATTTTAGGTTCGCTGTATTTCTAGGATGAGGTAACAGGGTATTTAAATCATCGAGACTTGACCTGAGAAACTGCCCAGTGCAGCAAACTGACTGCAAACTGGTGAAAATTGCTTGTAAACTTATTAATGGTGCTTAAATGGTGGTAAGCTGATATTTCTAGATGAAACATCATTCATAAACATTTCGAGCAGCCACCTCTGAGTCCTATGTCACAAACGTGTACCTGTGACAAATGCATCGACGTGAAAAATATCTGCAGGCGTGTAGTATTGTGTTCACCAATGATAGCGAACAAAATGTAATTATTAGTAACTTTTACAATATGAAATTTACTTGTAACTTGAAACGTATGGGGTAATAAAACTGAAGTGAAAATTTTGTATTGGAACATAAACCCTTGCATGTATTGCTCCGTACCTCTGCATGTGCATGTTCAACTCCATACCTTGTTGGAATAGTCCCCTGGTAACAGTAGTAAGGGACGTTCAAGAATTATGTCATCGTCTTTAGGGCGCCCTGTATGTCAGGCTGGTTGCAAGTCTGCCAGCAGTATTATAGACCATTACAAAAACGCCATTGCTTTAGTTATCCGTTGGCTGATTTGCATATGACTTGTATGTTATTATTGGATATTGATATAGTAAAACCTTTTTTTTTTTTTAAAAACTGTCCCAAATTAATAAAAGGAGGTATAATATTTTGTATATTTAATTGCCACTAATTTAATTATTAATTTTATTTGATTTTTATATATAATATTTATTATTTAGTTTTTAATAGATTAATTAAAATGAAATAAACTGCCGAAAACTGAAGAATTGGTAAACTGGAGCTTGATACCGAGTTGGATAACTGTTGTTATGGCGGCTAATATCACGTGACTCATTTGCTGTTGTAATGGTCTATATTATGAGCTTTCGGACACACTGTATATCAGATTGGTCGCGCGTCTGGAAGCAGTATTATGAGAACGTTTAAGTATTATGTCATCATCTTTGGGAAGATGTGGAAGTCCTATTTTGCACAAAATTTGCCTTTTTATTAAAATATGCTTTTGTGTGATTAAGATCAATAAAGGGGTGGGATTTGAACATAAAGACGAATGTTGAGACATGGAAGCCTGAAAATCACGATTTGAGTATTTGGTGATGACCCGAAATTCGAACATTCCCTAAACCACTATGAGTTTCACCGACCAGTTTGCATTCACTTTTTCCCACAAGGGCTACGAAACTACGGTATGTTAATTCAGCGCGATATGAATCAACAAAAACCATTTTACATCATCCAGTCCATCTGATTGATGGCTGGTGGTAGACCGCAGTGGTCAATGCCAATCAAACACGCGAAGATGACCAACGAGATGCACCCACTGATGTTAGCGCTTGGTTTTTGACTGATTTTCGAAGCCACGAGGTCAGCCTCGTGTGTGACGATGGCTCAAACATGAATTGCTTTGAAAAAATTCTCGTGGGTCTCGATTTCTTCAGTCCCAGCCTCATTAATCTGTCCGTTTAACGTGTTCAAAAGGCAAAAATCCTTAATTCATATTTAAAACATGCGGCGTCGCAATGGCAGGCCGCGCACTCGACTATAAAAAGAACGCAATAACAAGTTGCCATTAATAATAAATGCTGATGAATAGAGTAGTATAATGTCGGCGAATCGATGCCTGCGAAGAGCAGTTGTCAAAATAGCGTAGTCGATTTCATTTAGCCGGGCTGGGCGGAAAAAATCGGCTTAAAAACCCAATCGAGCTGGGGGTTGAATGGAGGGGGTGGGGTGGGCTTGAGTTTTTAACTTGGGGGATGAATAGAAAGAAGGCTGGAGGAGGCGTTCAGGAATGTTGGCGATGACTACGATGATGGAATCCGCGGCTGGAAATCGAGATGGAAAGGTGGGCGGGGCCGCTCCTGCTGTCATTGGCTGACGGCGGCGGAGGGAGGGGCGTATGGGGGAGGAGCCTCGCCGACGCTGAACACCTTTATATCGCCGCCGCTCTTACCTTTGCTTTTTCGAGCGGATTGGGTGCGGGTGTGCGTCGTCAGCAATCCGAGGGATCTGAACCCGTCCTATGGAAAAGGGGCGCACGTGGGGGACACCCCGTAACCAGGCTTGCCAGCAACAGCAACGTCCCAGATCGGAATCCGGAGATTTTTGCCACTTTTTTCAACGTACACGTACCTTCGAAGTGCTTTAGTTTTCGCGCTTTATCCAAAGCTATAGTATACCAACCTTTGGTTTTCGCCAGCTTTTCCAGCTATCCAAATCTGAGGACTTTTTTTTTCTCGTAATTCTGATTGTCGCCATAGGATTGATTGTGCACACTTTCGGCTTTTTCCGTTTCTCGCCTTAAGCTTCGGATTGATTCTGCACATTTGCGTTCGCCGGATTTTTCTGTCGGAATAATGCGGATATGACGAATGGAATAAGTTCGTGACAAAACGATTGTTTTCTGGCTTTTTTGCATCGTCGTGGACTTTGACTCGTGATATGCTTCGATCTGCACTTCCGTCGTTTCGCGATTGGGTTGATGCACTCGCTCCGTGAAGTGAAGTCCAAAGTGGCGCAAATTGACCGGCTTGGATTAACGGCGATGGAAGTTGCGAGCTGGGCCAGGCCAGTATACCCCCAGGTTTTATCCGTTTCTCCTCCATGTTTCTAGGTGCGAAGTCGTGCGTGGTGACCCCAGCTGGCAATCACCATGTGGCTGAGTGGCCTCTTGCTGCTGCTGCTCTTAGCAGGGCCGTACACTTTCTCGGTTTTGGCTGACGGTAAGTTCACTGTTTTTCATACTACTTTTACTCTATCGTTTACTCGCTGCTTTTGTAGAACACTAGCTAGATAGCGTTAGGATCATTCATTTTTCCCAATGCAAGGCTGCTTTTTACCTGCTTCTAAGTTGTCTTCTATTCGGAGCATGGATGGTGCCAAAGAAATTGTTTTCCCAGCATGCAACAGTTCGAAAAGTTCGGCGAACTTTGTGACGTCTGCAAGTTTGGTACGACCTCAATACTGTGAAACGTTGATTATCCGGCACTTGTTTAACCGTCTGATTTCAAGAAACATGAGAGTAACCGAAAAGTAGTTTTTTAAAAGAAAATCAAGGTGTTTTCACGCACAAAATTAAAATGTTGATGACATGTACAGTACTAGTACAGAAAGCTCAGAAAGTTCTAAAACAAAAGAAACTCATATCAAGAAACAAAGCGGAACCGAAAAATATTTTTTTAAACGGAAAGCAAGGTATTTTCACTAACAAAATTAAAATTTCGATGACGTGTACTTGTACAGAGCAGTTACAGTATCATAATTGTCCTACATGTAGGACTCAGAAAGTTCTAAAACAAAAGATCTCAGAGTGAAGAAATTAAATAGTTTTAAAATTGTGAAAGCAGCGATGCTGCTTTGGGGAAAGTTTACCCAAATTTAGAGAATTTATTTTTTACAACAAGATTAATGCCATAAAATCTAACCTTACATGGGTGTATGCTGTTATCCATCTATTCGAATATCCGCCTAACCTACGGTCCCGACCCATGGCTGATATTCGAATAGACGGATAATGGGCTACATAAATACAGTTTACATGTTGCTAGACACCTGTATTTTTTAAATCTTTTAGTTTCTGTTTATCTAGAAATTTCTGACGAGCACACGCCATAAGTTTACTCTTGTACTTCGTTTTTAAAAAAAAAAAATTTCCATGGTTGACGGTTAAACAAATGCTGAGTAATCGAAGATTCACTGTGCTCGTTATGCGGACCCAATAATAACGTTAATTTCAACAAGTATTCTGGCAGTAATACTGATCGTGCAAGGGACATAGGTACCCTACAAGGTCATTGTTACCGTCAGTATTTTGGTACTGACAGTAAGTTATCCAAAAATTGGGTTAAACGCCAGTAATAAGAATAGAACATCAATTCCGCAATGCACACCCATTACACGATACGATTGGTTTTTATTGAAGCTGACAGCAATAATGCCCATGTATGGTCCCCAACACAGTACTCTTGGTTTGATGTTCCATTATGGTTACAGACCATGATCCGAATTTTCAGATAACAATAATGATAAAAAAAAATTATAGTGGCACTGATCGTGTCGGGTCCTCATAATCCTCATTATTGCATTAATTTCTGCGAGGTTCTTCTTGATTTGGTTATTTTAGGATTTTGAATGATTGCAATTACCAACCTGAAATCATTTTGGCTGGATTGCATGTTCGATGGAACGTGCCATCCATTATATGTGTCTTGTTGACGTGGAAATGTTCATGATTTTTTTTCAAGACCTCAGAAGTGTGGTAATTACGAATAATTATTCACGTAAATGCAGCAGCATGCTTGTGGTGTTTGTGGAAACGTTGTATCCTCGTGTTCTAATTACGAGGTGCGGGTTGTCATCTTCCTGTAATTAATCGCGTGCAACTATAATTTACGATTCTCGACAGTTATTGCGTACACACATTTATGGACGCAGCCTTGTTGCTGTATCTTAAAAAATTCTAAAACAAAACTGGAATTCAGATTTATTACAGCGACTCTATCACAATGTCAGCTTTTCGGTTCCTTTTCATCCACACTGTGGGCATTCACCGTAAACGTAACATTAAATTAACCTTTGCATACACGATTAAATGCAACTGTTGGCCTAAAAATATGAGCAGCTTTCAACCTGATAGTTTTTCTTTGTAAAAGTCATTAAAACGGTTTTGGAACATCAGCAAACGATCCAAAAGGAATCGAGACGTGGTATTAATTAATGTTACTGCGTCCATGAAACCCAATCAGGTGCGACATAATAGCTTCTGGTTGCCATGGCGACAGATTGGTCATTTCGATTATGCAACAAAAAGCCTGTTGCTGCACTATATCAGTAATTACAAATATACCAAAAAAGCAGCGTTGTATTGCGAAATATTTCATGTAGATCTAGCTTTCATCATTCGCACATATTCACCTGCACCATGATTTTACGTTCATTAGATATTAATCAGTATTGGCAATTTCATGACTATTATGAACTCACATTATCAACTTCTGATCACTGTCACTACTTACAAACCCCTTCAGAGGCCATTCAACAAAGTGCACCAAATTTAGTGCGATGTTGCCAACCTAATAATTGAAGTCCATGTAGCTGTACTGTGTATATCCGTCTATCGTTTGTTTTGATAACGCAATGAATTCATCTCCATTTTTTGGTTTATAAAATGCAACAAATGTTTTGTTTACCAGTTGGATATCTGCCCCCAATACATTGTGCACTTATGCATGCAGCCCTTGGGAGCAAGGATCAGCCCACAAATACTCCATATCACCGTATATGGTAGAGGCAACGCATTGCTGCATGTCAGTTTTGTTTTTGATTGTAATGCTTCTTCTGAAAGAAATAATACGGTCAATAACTAATAGTAAAATGTGCTGTGGTTTTTGATATACATTTAACAGCTGCAATATTATTATTTGTGTAATACGTTGGTAATAACAACGTGGAAAACCAACATGGGGACTTGTTTGTTTATCGTACGAAAAAATTGGAAAACACGTGTTAGGCATTTTGCATTCCCTGGCATATTAAGCGTACTTGAAAAAATGTACGGTAAATATTTGCGATGCGTTCCACTCCCTTTTTCGTCAAGCACGTACAGGGTGCCAGGGCATCAGGGTGTGGACAAAATAATGGAAACAAAAGATCCACTGTGTAGTGCTGTGTCAATCCTTAAACGAAATGTCTTTGGTTTGGATTTAAGATGTTTTCCAGATGCTTGTTGTGGTTCTTTCTATAGCCAATACTCATTTGAGGTTTTCAATTGTCGGTTAGTTTGTAAATGCTCTTCAGCATCTGAGAGTCTGAAAGTGGCTTTCCGACTCAAGGATTAGAATGAGTGGTGAAGCTGTCTCTTTATCTGACTCCTTAAAAGAGGGTTCTTACGATTCTTACACCTGATTGATTTGCAAACGGCTATGCAAATCATCGCATTGTGCGAGCCATTTGGCTTCGTTCCGAGATCTAAGAAATACACCATGAGGCCCATCAAGTTAAAGACAATTTTTTCAACGAATTTTGGGATCTGTTATCCAAATGGAATTTAATTTTTAGGTAATTTCAGTTTGTGCTTGTGTGATGCCTTGGGATGCATCGTTATTAACAGTGTTACTTAGGCAACTAATGCATTGATAATTCAACGTACTTGTACGTTGGATTTTGTCACACGCACCTGAACGGTCTAATTTTCCAGTCGTGTGCGATTCACGCAAATAATCATTGTTTTCCAAATTGGCTCGTCACCAAGGAGATGTAGGTTAAGACTTTAATTGATCGGCAATGTCAATTGAGTTTTAATGGATTAATAATGTCGTATTAAACCGAAACTGGTCTACATTTAATGAAGATGCAGTAAATTGATAATTAAGACCTTTTTGATTGCCGTTATAAACTGGCGTGCCACATGGTAGCCTTCTGTTGAACATTGATTCTTTTTGGGGGCCCTAAATTCTAATGACTGAAATGTTTGTATAAGCTCTGGGATCCTACATGATCATGTGTATAAAACTATTCTACCAAAATCTACTTCTGTTATATAACGCGAAATTACGTTTTTCTTTTGTCCTTTTATTGTCGATAAATTTTTATGCATCTTACATACCCATTTCGTTAATTGATATTTCCGTATACTTCTCCTATCTTTTAATTTGCGTGCAACCATATTCTGCACATTTACATGCAACTTTTATAGGCTCGAATTAATTCCAAAATACGGTGATGTGGACTTTGCACGGCTTTTAGCTACCAATTAGAACGTCCATTTTGCAGTATCATTTTGTTGACATTCAATTATTGTTTTCTGAAGATGAAACTGTTTTGTTGAGTTTACTGAAAAATGAATAAACGCGCTCTGAAATCCCATGAACGATGGTGTATACGATGCTTTCGCATGCACGTATACAGTTACTTATAAAATGTTATACGGTTAATTGGCATTTCGAAATAATGCATGACTCCCATAGACTAGCCTTTGATGTTTCTACTGAAAGGAGAATGAGCTAAAGATCCTAATTAATGTCAATTATACATAGCTTAGTAAACGGAAAAATGGACCGTTTCATTTAGATGTCTTCGTTTAGCCGCGTACTACAGCGTGTATCGAGATACGTCTCTTAATTAAGTTAATCATTCATCCTCTCTCGAAATTAGTTAAAATTCCGTAGGGTATGCATCATTTATCAGAAAATAAAGGGAAAGATTCTGAAAAAAAATATGGCGACACTGCGAGAAATCATCTCGAAAACCTATTAGTTAACTGAACGGAATTAAATGTTTGGCCTCAGGTGCTTAACCCACACGAGTTAAATTGAATCGAATAAGGGCAGATATAATTAAGATTGAAAAGCAGAGATTGTTAGCTCAGTTCCATTTGCACGCCGGCCTATTTAGTGCGCAAAAATTGGCAAATGGCACAATCTTTTGCCATATAACTAGCAGATAAAATGTTTTATAGAGCATATCTAAATGATTATTGCTGCCTCATTAAACGTAGACTGTATTAAAGACCAATACACGGATAATAACTAGTTGATGATGAGAATCACTTAGAATTAATGACCACTGAAGCTGTATTATATTGCAGCGCTACTAGAGCCTTGTGTAAATTCGCTTTCCCACAAGGTATGGGACTATAATTATTGCCGCAGAAGGCAGGTCTTCGACAAACATGTTTTTATATGGCATGCATGCAAATGTCAACAAAGGGAATAATGGAAAGGAAAGCAGTTGTGGAATACTGTGCGAAAACACGTATTTGTATGTAATGTTCATGTACTGTATGTACAAGTGTGTATAATTACGTATTGGAAAAGCAGCCATGCCCCGCCCCTTTTATAGAGTAAATTACCATCTATTGCGTTCCACACCTATTGCAAGTCTATGGATTAATGGACACGTATCTGTTTTATATTGACAGAATGCCTAGCGGATCCGAAATAATTGTTCGCAGCATTCTGCCCTGTTGCTGTTTGCAGAATTAAATACTCTTTGTTTTTGAATGCAGACTATACTGTTTCGCGAATGATATCATTATTGGTGGGTGGAGAATGTGTGCTCATGTTGGACTGGTACTGAGCATAAAGTATGCAATAATAACACAGTGTGCGCACCCAAATACATCTAGTACAAAATAATTTATTTAAGTGGCTCTCTGCTGCTTGCCAACAACATCATTATTTTAAATATCTGTTTTGAAAATTTTAAAATTGCAGCTCAAATTTGTAGCAAATTGAGTTATAGTTCGTTGTTAATCTTCTCTACTGGTTTTTGACCTGTATGTATACGTGTTACAACGTTTGCGTTTGAAAAATTCGGAGGTTTCTATAGAATGATAGGTTTGCAATACCACTATGCGCTTAAATAAATTCAACAGTTTGGATGCTGTTGGTAGACATTGCATACGAGTGTAGTATAACTCTGCTGGCAAAACAATTGCCGTTTTTTCACGTGGAAAGTCATTTGTACTTATTTGTGTCGAGAGTCCTGAGCAGTGTTCAGGGATTTCGAACTTTTGGGAGAATACTTTGTTCACTATGGCGATTTGGTCCTTGCATTCTAACCTTGATTCATGGTCTTTCAAAAGTTCCCTTAACCTGAACGATTGATTCCAAGGAGTTGTAGGTGCGAATCAACAACACCATTTCTTGCTGACTGTTTTAGGCAGCGTAGGTTTTTAATTAGAAAATGTACCGCGCCGGTTTTCTAACAACACATTAGGCTAAAATTAATTACCGAAATCTGCTAGAGGAAACATTTTACAGTCATTTGCTTAGCAATGAGAGTTTGCTGTAACAACTCGTAAAAATCTCTTTTTTCTAATATTGCGAAAATAACACGTGTTTTCTGGTGTAGATTGCGAGCAAATTTCGAAGATGTTTCTCATAAAAAATACCGTTAGGTCGTCTGAGAAAAGCTTATCCACCTAAGCTATAATCTGGCTGAACTGTCAGTTTATGGTCAAATAATACTTTAAGCAAACGCATAATAAGCTGCCTCTCTTTAGCCTTAGATCAGCCTTACCATCATTGTGGGATTTTCACAGTTCTGGGAAACCAGGAATTGCATTGAGTCATGCAAATTCTGGGAAATGCCGGTGGGATCGTAAAATTGTGAAATTACCAGGAGATTCGAAGAGCCATTCCACCCCACGTTGGACGCTATTTGTGCTTTGAAACATTATTTATTAATACTGTTTCTCGTTACTCCTGCACCCATATTGTTTGTCAAATATTAAAATAAAACCTAGTCATGGTGAGACAGGCAGGTTTGCTTCTGAAGCTTGCGAAAAAAGTTTAATCGACATTTTCTCGTGATCGAGCATTAAGTCAAGTATGCCAATTAATCGAAGTTTGTGGTATGTAGGTTTTCCTGAATTTTTTAATATAACACGTTCGTTCATATGGTGGTGGTAATGCGATTACCAGTATACTGAATTCATTTTCAGGTTGATATACATTGTACATATTTTAACTTTGATCAAATTTAAGGCGAGTGTGTAAGTGTGCATGCGCTCTTGGACGCCTTTTGATTAATTGAATGTTAACTGTTGGTGTGTTCGTATTTCGCCTGGGAGCTCCAGAAGGCCGGCTTCCTATTTACTAAGTCAAAATGGAAAGAAGGAAAATGAGCCTTTTGAAACACTTGGGAAATACAGTACGTATTATTGCAAAAGAGTGGAAAATGAAATACGTTCCTGCTGTATAGGAGCAATAGAATCTCTGATCCACACTAAGGCGTATATGTAAGTGTAAATTGTTTTACAATTCTCTGAACCCAGCGTGTTTAAAGAACTTGCAGTGTTATTTTAATGGCAATTCGTGTTCATTTATGAAGATATTTTCGATGAAATGCCGTTAAAATGAAGCACGGGGTATAGTGCACAAATTGTTGAGCTGCATGGTCATAACGAATGTTATAGCTTGAGATAGTGGCTTCATTGTCAGTTATACTAATTGAAAGGTGTTAAAACAAGAATCTGTTTTAATGCAATTAAAATGAGATAAAATGGCAGTTCTAGAGATTATGCTCCGAGAGTGGTTAGAGAAAGACGGCTTCTCTTAATGGTTCGTAAGCTGGCAGTGATTGCCTGGCAGTTGGGTAGATAAATGGGGAAATAACGTTTTTAGGTTAGTTTAGGTTAGATTGGGTTAAACACAAAAATCAAAAAACAACAACAAGATATGATCATACGTTAAAAAAATGTGCAACATTTCATATTGTGTTATTCGAGAGAACACGATCCTATCACCAGACGCACGTACGTTTCGAATTCTAGTTTCTGAATGTTGGCCTATTTTATCGGACACACGCTGCAGTATCGAATGTATTTTATACAAATTTAAAGTAATTAATTACTCGGAAATTGATCCATAGGCCTACTTATTAATCATTTAATGCAACGAAAATTACCACTAAATTATGCTGTATACCGAATTCTAGCACGCATGGAAGCCGATCAAGTCTATCAAAATGACTTCGAAAATATCCATTACAGACAGATATGAAACACACAAAGTTAATAGAAAGATTGTAAAAAAGGATAAATTGCGACAGCTGGGACAGGTGTCCTTTATACTAGACAAGTAGGATTAACATATAAATATGCTTAAATTATTGAAACGCTAAGGCGTGAGTCGCGATTAAGTGTTCAAAACATCTGGCTGTTTTCATAGGCATTGCAAGCACATCTTGTAATTAAATTAAATACGATTGTGAAATGATCGTCTTATAAGCAAGTTTTAAAGTTTCACGTTTTATGGAGCTTGTTCAGCGTGGCCTACTTTCGACACATCCCCACCGTAAAATAAACTTTGAATAACGTTTTTTCCCGCCTCTTTTGAACTTCATCTGAATTGCATACCACGCTTAATATCGAAACGCTCCCTGGGTACTAGTTCTCGTTTATTGATTGTCTTTTTTGGGGCTTTTTTGCCGACCTTCGCCAAGTTGCGTCTAATACACTGGCTCGAAACAATTCTGTTTTCACGCGGAAATTTGAATTAATCATACGAAATTGGCAGCTCGTTCTTTTATTAAAAGTTTTTGCAACCGATGTTCGTGGCCCAGAAATTCGATGCGGTAATTCGCACCCACTGCCAGGGCGGATCTGTTTTAATAACTGGTTCCATTCGCAGAATGGTTAATCCGACCCCAATTAGATTGGTGGCGTTCTAATTGCAACGATAATACGACGTGGGAAGAAGCATTGGCCAAGGTGTCTCCAGAACTTGTTATTGTAATGTGGGAAATCGAATTTGCGGCTATAGTGGTAGGGAGTTTCCATAGTCGGAAGAAAGATAGAATTTCACATTCGTTGTTTAAGAGCAACGTTTCGTTTTGCTTCTCAAAGCTTTTTATTTCCATGTTGAAGCTATGAAACAAACCGGCCAATTGGCAACTGTTTTTCAGCGCAGGGTTACTGAGGAATAAAATGTTCAGGAAGAAAGCATTTCCTCCATTAGTTGCCCGGGCAACCTGCTCTGTTTTATTGATTTCTGCGCAGCAATGGGCATTTCATATACACTGTCTATTCACTAAATATTTGATATATTTGCCACTAATGGCAAAGTGAGTGAGTGAGGCTGGTTTCGCGGTACACAAACAAACACTCCGCCTGCACGAAGGCCCTTGTTATAGTCTCTCTATAAAGAGTGATTAGCAGAGGACGTTTGCCGTCTAGAAGATTAAGATGGGCTATTTATCCCGCACTCATAATATTGTCTTATTCTTGCTGACTTTTACCTGCATGCTTCTACACGTACTCTGCATAGGTCATCATACCCATTAGGGCTGGGGCGATGCATCGTGACGTAGGCGTCTCGGGGGATTTCCGACTAATTACCAAATATTAATATTAATTTGCTCTGACGTGAAAGGATTAGCCGGGCTTGCTATCACTGGTAATTATATCTTTCGAACTACGGCAGCTGTTGACTATGCATTTCGCGCACCATTTAATAAACTATCCCAATTGGCAAGTTGGAGATGTGCAGTAATTGGCCACGACAAGTAAGTTTTTATCGGATGGCTGGATCTGGATTAAGAAAATGTGGCGAATAGGTGGTCTCCCTTGACAAACTTTCTATTCTTAGTCGTCAACCAGTCGCGTTTTATGAATGCATGCGAATATCGGTTGGATCTCATTAATTATTACTGCGCTCTGATAATTAATGTTTCGTTTTCTTGAGGCTCTTAATCACCAAGTGCATTAACTTAATTCCGTAATCGTAAATTGAAAGCTATTCTTTCCGCCCCCGATCATTGTCTTATTTTCTGATTCACTTCTTTAACTTTCTTTGCAGACTTTCTATAGTGAAAGTAATAGTTTTCTGTTCCTTATTAATGTTCAAAATAGTTTCGTGGCTTGACCTCCTACTGGCCATGGGTGTAATTCGGTATGATCCATGCTTCAGTATGGCAACTACATGGCAACTACGTAGGCTGGCAGGGATTGCCTAGCGGTTAGGGGCAGCTAAATCACATCTATTACATTGTTTAGGTTAAAAAATAAATAAAAAGAATAAATTCCTACTGCTAGGACAGGTACATGTACGTGTCATTCTTGTATTTGACAATTGGAGTTAAAAAAGAGTATAGCTATTACGTGCACATTTGGAGCAGTAAAGTTTCTCCCTCGTCATTGTAATTTGCTATGAAGTTTTTCTGAAAAGTGAACGGAATTTCACTACTAGGGATTGGGGTTTACGAAAAGAATTATCGTCCAAAGCAATGTTGTAAAAGGTGCTTTGGTTTCGTTCATCTAGCCACATAGATGCCAATCTATTTGTTGGAAAAGCTCTGATAAATTTCAGCATGGAATTTATGCTGGACGGCTTTATACCCTGGTATAACAGCGGGAATTCAGCGATTCAATTAATATTTTTCCTGATAACGTCATTGTTCACTTTTCGTAGTCTTGCCCCCAACCTGCGCAGTTGATCTGCGCATCCTAACCTCATGTATGAGAAAATGAAGTCAAAACTCATTCATGAACTACTTTGCAGCTGATAAGTATACTGTAAATGTGCCTAATCGTTGTACAAAACTCCCACAACATTTCTGAAAAAAGTTAAAGAAAAATTATTGCTTTAAACTTCATTGCTTTTCATCTATTGCCTTTTATCAACTTCCGTCTTAAAATATACTTGTCAGGATTCCTTCCCCAATGTAACAGGAAATGGTTTTGAGTTCAAGGTAGGAGGGATGGACAAGATAGACATTGCAATATGGACATGGTGCTCGTATTACATAAGTAGCTCTGGTTTAGCCATGAGGTGAAATTGAATATTTATTTCACTGTATGCATCATCCAATTTGCTAATAGATCGTTCTGTATTTTTTGCTGTTGGGGTCTACATATCAAGATGAAATGGGGCGAAAATTCCAGCTGGGATACGCCGATGATTATGAAAGTTTGAGAGCAGGTGCATTATATTGAGAGAAAATAATATCCCTCGGGCATACTTAGGAATTTTGTTTTACAATACTTTGTCTGCTCTCGTTTTGGGGGGGAGCACAAAAACTCCGTACCTACTGTATTGCCATTTGCAAATGTGAGTTTATTTAGTGCATTAACCCCTCCAGCTTCAGCTTGGTCATGATACATGCGTGTGTTGATGTATGAGCTGGAAAAAAGCACTTCTTAAAATGAAGAAATTGCAGGTCGCTGCCTGGAAAGGGCAAATATTGGAAAAGAGTTTTCATGAAAGTTTTAAATTAGATATGACTTACCATCCATTCAATTTACTGCGTTGCTTTTAGATGCAGCTAGACAGTTATAAAAGAACCGTGTACATACATGTAGGGTGGACGTGCTGCTGCTCTGCTCTACGAATAAACATACGTGTATGTATTGCAACCCTCGCAACTCTTTCTGATGGGTGTTTTCTTTTTGCGAATGCATCGCGTATTGATTATTTTCATATAATATTTCATAAAGTGCATTAAGATGCGGAATGAAATTGCCACGCGAGCCCGGATGCCTGGGATATCCAGACTAATTGCAAAACACCTACGGTATATGAAGCACCCAAAAAACCCTTAAAACATATTAACATGTGTTTGGCTGGCATGCTCGGTATATTGGTATATTGTAGGGGACCATGAGTAAATGATGTCGTAATTTATTGATTGCCTCTGGTCAAAATAAGTATGCAACATCTGTATTTCAACTGGAAGTTGTATGACACATGTCCTACCTGTCTGATTTTATCATTTGTGTTGTTATTTTTGTGTTTTTTAATTATGCTTATTATCATGTTTATTAAGCTAACTTAATCAAACAATGTATTGTTGGCTTGAGGAGCCCCTATCCTCCTGGCAATCACTGCAAGCCTACGAGCCATTAGGAGAAGTCAACTTTCTTATAGCCCCTACTTCAAATGTTTGCCGAATACAAAAAATAATAAAATAATAAACTCCATTAGCTAGCGAAGGTGTCATTGAACTCCATTCATACTCGATTATTGGTACTGTGACCGTACTAAAGTTAAACCATGCGCTTAGTTGCGAAGCCCGTATATTTTTAACAATAATCAATGAGTATGATCTGTCAAAATATTAGATTTACATCCATGAAGGCCTCGAATTTGACTCCTAATATTAGTGACAAACAACAGATTTAGCCATTGAGAATGAAATAAGCTGTTCGGCTATTTAACTCAAATCAATTTTTCACACATGGTTGCACGCTGCGCGTCATCCGGTGTTGAATAGCTGGCACTGCTTGCTGACTGTCATTGTCCACTCGCATTTTAAACGCTAAAGCGAAACTATTTACATGAACGCGTTTTGAATTACTTATTCATTATTCAAGATGTGTCACACTTACACAGATTCAGTTGAAATCGATTTGGACAAATTAAACTGAGATGCATTCGCTGTAAAAAAAAATTCGATGCCACAGTTGTTTAACAACCTTGGCTGACATCTCTTCACAAGAAAAAAAAACAGTTTGGGAATCATTTTCCATTCATGGGAAAAGTACTAAGCCAAAATTGACCCACGATATGGATGCAATTTTGTGCTACATGTATTTCCTCCAGCCAGTGAAATCAGGAATAGACATTTGCGTTTTAGGACCCCTGAGCTCTGGGAAAACCATCTGCCTCTGCGACAGATTTTGAAATTCGTTTTTGAAGGAATGAAGGTCGTCATCACTGCTCTTTAGAGAGCATTTCTGAACCGAAAAGCCAGACGTTGGACGATAGTTGAGGTCGAGGGAGGAAAACTCAAGATAATCAGCTATGTTTCGATTGCCTTTACCATTTTCAAATCGGTTTCTTCAGGAAGTTGCCAGAGACGCTGCATTGATGGTTTGACTTGCTACAGGGTTCACACGGAACCTAGGCAGTTTGGAAAACCTGGGAAAGTCCAGGGATTTGTAACTGGCTAGGAAACCTGTTAAAGTCAAAGAAATTTTAATATTTTTGCAAACAGTCAAGGGATTTCCTAACTTTTAATTGGAATTGCCATCCAAAAGGTATTTCTTATATCGCATCGATATAAGAATATAGCATGCACCGTGGTTTTTTCTTTGCACTATGAAAGAGACTACTCTAATATGGCAGATTGATTCCTTCTATTAGCTTTATTTTGACAATATCGAAATTTGCCAAATTAAAATAAATTCCAAGTATCTTGTACCTAGTCTTCGCAATTTCCAATTTGGTTACTTTGAATTTGCGTGTATTCCTTGATTATTCCAATTCAATAATTATCGTCCTAGAAAAAGGCAGCTTCTTTTTACTTGATAATGGTCGATGAGAAAACTGGAAAGGTCAGGGGAAAACAACATTTTTAACCTGGGAAACCTGGTAACGTCTGCGAATTTTGTTGCTAAAACTGTGGGAACTCTGTTGCTACTTCTGGCTTTCTGTTTTCATTGGTCATTTTATCCCATTTGGTTACAGTATGTCCAGTGTGGATTCAGCATCGATGATCCGTAACTGGTCGAGGGATGAAAGGGTAAGCCCTGAATGAATATGCATTAGAGCGGTAAATGGAGCATCAAATTGATCGCAAAAACGAGGTGTCGTGCTGGCGTCAGCAACCATTAATTGATGAATCAACAAAGCGTGCGAAATGGAGGAATCAACAATTGCGCAACCCCATAGTTGGATGTTTATTTGGTTTAAGGCCTGGGTGCAAAAAGAGAAGCGCTGTATGTCCGTACAGACGGTTAAGTGCTTGCTTAGGCAATGTGTGAGTGAAGAAAAAATAAACGAAATTTGCTCTGTTCAACTGGGACAAAAATATCAACTCGTATTGCAAAATGGATAATTCTCGCACGAAATCTCCTTCTCCTGCATTAAAGCATTAATGCAAAATTCATGTTAATTATAATTGAAATCGATTTAACACTTAGAACAGAGCTGTGATCGAAGCATCTGCCGAGCTCTTCAAGTACCGTAATTTTTACTGACAGTTTGCTCGCATAATTTACATAATAAGGAATCCATCGAGTAGTAGTAATTGTTAGGTATAAGCTCATATCAGTGTTTATGATCAGGCTGGTGTGAACTTTAATCAGGAAAAGGTGGGTGTCATCAGTCAGGGTTCGAAGGCACCTGGAAAGTCAGGGAATTAAGTCACCAATAGTCGGGAATTAAGTCACCAATAGTCGGAAGAGTCAACGAAAATACCATAAAACTGGGAAATGATTTTGAAAATGTTAGTACGAACCCTGTCACCCCAAATTCAGTTAACCTACACGTATACAGTGTCGATTTCCGACAATATTCTTGTCCTTTATATGTAGTGTAAAGTTTAGCGTTACCTATTTTATTCCTTCAGTATTTTCAATAACGCCTTGGTAACGTGGTTTGTAAAATTCGAAAATATAGCTTTGACCTAATTACTAAAGCACTTATACAAACCTAGGTGGAGCTGGCGAACTATGGGCAGTTCTTAGTATGATATGCTAGCCTCGCGTGCATATTACATTTGATAACGAGTTAACATTATAGTGGCAAGCATGCCGAGAACTCTGTAATCTCCTCTATGCGTTAGAATGGACGTTGCACATGCAAGCGTTATATTTTAAAAAATTAATCAATTGCAAACATTTCAGTGTTTGCACTCTATGCAGGTATAATTGTGGGCTGTCAGGCTTGGGCACTAAACACATAGCAGCTCATCTAATTTGCCAAGCACAAACTTGAAGCTTGTTGGTGCACTTTTTTTATTTCCCACCTATTTCGTGCATTCAGAGTTGGAGCTGGTCCAAATATTCTGCTGCCTTTTTTGATTTTGGCGACCAGCAAATTTAATACTTTTAATGGTGACTTTTTACTTCCCTAGTTTAATCAAACTTCGAATAAAATAAGCTCGGGTGTTTTAGTGCATATTGAGAAATTCATACCGGTAGTACCGCTACAAACAATTTTAGTTTGAGATTTTATTTATTCGTCTATCGTTTACTGTCATTTATTTATTAAATCGAATTCTACTCTTGCTATAGTATTTCTTTATCAAAAGTGTACCAGGGTGAACGATGCGATTTGAAACCCAGACATACTCTGACCTAGTATCACTATTGGTTTTAGTTTGTTCGGTTTATTAATTTCATTCACAAGTTTGATCGTGAAACGTGGGTATTTAATTACATTAATTTGTAAAATTAAGCTGATTTTAATAAGTCATTTTGCGCGAAATACCTCGTGCAGTTGACGCGAACGTCAATCTTTGAATGCAATTTTCAGGCACGAGATGTGATTTAGCACCACAGTCCACTGCATTATTAACGAGAATGTGCACAATCAATTTACCCAGAAGCGTGGAATTCCTAATATTCTCTTAAGACAAAGAGATTCGCGTCATTCATAAATACATGTACAAGTAGGCCTGGAGGTGTAATGAAATTTTGCAGGTTCTCTTTCTTCTTTAGAATTTATATGTGGCTTCATTGCATCAGTAAATTTCATCCAGTACGGCGTCGCAGTAGAATCCGAAATTCTTATGAAAAGCGTGTTTGTGATTGTCACAGACGATGCACACGATAATAACACAACTGGCAGCAGCGCGTAGACATTTTTGCAATTCTCTAACAACCATCTTTAGACATCTCATGTCTGCCCAGAATGACATATTTCCTATTTGTTCATATCGCTATGACATATTTCGCTTATTGAAGAGAATTTAAAAATCGCTGATTTCACGGTGGATTTCTTAAGCTGGTATTCCTATCAGGTCTATGACGCTTTTCTATATGCGAGCACAATAAAATCGTTGTTATTGGACAGCAATTTTCTCCAAATCATGTGTGGCCATTAACTTATTGACAAAACAGGTTTTGGGATCTTTTTCATACCCAATGTACTGTATTCTTTATGGTCAGCATATTCAATTACTGTTTGTCTGTGTTCTACAAAATAGTGTCGATAGTGCGTACATGTATCTGGTTAAGAGTGCTAAATTCCCATATACCCTCTGGTGGGCGTTTAAGATTCTTATAATTTATTTGATATAAGAATGTATTAATTCGTAGCTATGTGCCCAAATTGGAATTCATGCATGTATGATTTTGAATTTTGCGTCTAAATTTATCTATTTTAATGCAACTATTGCGCGTCATTTTTAGCTATGTTTTTTAAATAATGGCGATTTAAAAACTTATAATTTATAATTTATAAAAGTCAATAGTTAGAGGTGCTATTCAGGCCACAGACCTGGAAGACATGGAAAATCTGGCGAAGTTAGGGAAATCGGAGCGACCTGGAAAAGTCAGGGAAAATGTATTTATTTTGCAAATGTCAGGGAATTCAAATAATTAGGAATACGTTTTACAGTTATTTATTGGTTAACACAGAAATCAAGGGACGACATGCAATTCCGAGGCAACTGTAATGAAATTGCCAAAATTTACAAAAATATTTATCTAAATTTGCCGTTTCCTTATACTATAAAAACTTGTTATCTATTTCTGAAAAAGTCAGGGAAATTCTAAATGTAATCACTGGAGGAACCCTTTTATACATGTATTCTTATGCAGCAGTAGAAAAGTAGTCATTCGGCTGTATAGTACCGATAGAGGGCAAAGTGAAATTGAGCACTGTTAAGCCGATACATATACTTTATATGTTGTAAAGTATAGACTGCACTCGAAGATCCAGGTAGAAACACTTCGTGTTCATTTGACTCCTGCTGTATTTTCTGCAATTTTAGGATGGATCCAGAGTTTAAAGTTCAAACTTGATAAATCGCTCCAGGCTGTAACTTTTCAGTCATCTGAGGAATTTCTAACACGATGTTATGGGGCTTTTTATGTCGCTTGTAAATCATTGTTTCTTCTTTTCATACACATACATAAACCAGTCACGTATGCGCATTCCCCCTCTCTTATGAGCCACGTTTTTGCCTTAGAACCGAAGTGCTAATTTGTCTTTGGCCATTGTTTAGAGGCATTTCTGGTGGTAAATGAGACCGTTTTTAAGGGACAAACTTAATGTTTCTTCTCCAAATGACATTGCAGGCTGCTGCACCATGCTGTACGGCTCATGGAAATATGCGGTATTAAAATGGCAGAGAATTGCTCCCATAATTTCCTTAAGTACAAACATTACACCTCGATGTGCGCGCGCGTGTGACATATGGGGGAAATGTGAACCGAGTGCTTATGGATGAAAACGTTGTTCGTGCAATGACTTCAAGCAGGGGAGGAAGTGTTTTGTGGTTTTCTTCAACATTTTATGAGTCTTAACTACACTGATTCTGGTGCCGTTATTTACTCCCTTTGTATATGGAATCATAATCTTCGCTCGTTTTTTAAGCTGTGTTCTCTGAAAAACAATTGTTTCGTTCCAGTCGAATTTCTCCACGTACACTATACTGTACCGGCTACTTTAAGACGTGCAGCAGTGTGAAAATCTCTATCGAATTCAATTTTCTTTTTAAATTGCGCTTAACACTGATCGTGATTTGGCACCATGATAAACTGTACCAGAAACACATACAACTTTCACTGAACAGACACATGCCTTTTCGATTCTGGCGGTTACAGCGTGTGAACCAAATACGTGAAAAAAAACTTTGGTTCTTCTTCCTTTTTTCCAATTTTTTCCTTTGTAACGGTGCTTTAAAAATTTATTTTTGTTATAAAAGTTGGACTTTATGCTCATCCTGTACAATGTGCAACTAGCTAAAAGGCGTATACAATCCTATAGTATATACATGTAACACGACCGTTCGAAGTAAATGTTTAAAAAAACATTAATTACTTTTAAAGTTGTTGTTGCGTCTTGTTCGAATTGATGGCATATGATACGACTGCAAATTCAGAATGATTGGAAAGGAAATTTAATAAACGAAATCGCAAAAAATATGCTACTAGGCTTGTATGCGCATAATTATCCATCTCTTGGTACAAAAAAATGCAAGAAAACGTTCGTTTAGCTATGTATTAAAATTTAATAAGTCTGTATGCATTCGCATTTATTATTCATGGACTTCCTAATGCGCATGAAGGCATGAAAGCATCAAACTTCCAAGACAAAAAAAAAACATGGGCCTGTGAAGTTGAGTGGTTATACGCATGTTAAACCCTAAGGAAAATTCCGTAGTTTACATACATGTAGGTGTAAGAAGCTTTCTAATTAATACAAAGCGGTGTGCATGTATACGTACATTTACATGTTAGGGCCTATGGAGCGTCTGCAGTAAGGCCTGCATGTAGTTTGCTTTTGAAGCTTTCGAATAATTGTCTGATGGCTTCCTATACAGTAAATCTGTTAGCAAACTTAGAATCACAGTTTGCTATCTTAGTATCGTTGATGAATTTTTTTGACCTACAGTACATATAGGTAAGTTTTGTTTCATGAACGTTTATATTTCAAATCAGTAATGAAATTTGAAATTAAAAACTAAGCTCAGCTCCACTATTTGACCATTATTGCATCAATATTTACACAAAAAGACCGTACACGAGTCAATATTCGCTCCATTTCCGTTTTTTCATTATTTGTTTCAAGACGCAATGGAGTACTTTGTGAAAATCATTTGCCTCTATGAATGTACATGTAGCTCGATGCAATTTACATGCATGTTCAAATTTATCCATTTGTGAAGGAATATAGCGCTTGTCTAGCAGCCCTTTTCCCTTCTCTGATATTTGTTTCTCCACCGGTTGGAATTAGCTTTTATAGTTTCGCGCAATGCTGTCGTGCCTACGCAGCTATTTTTGGCATTTTCAAATTATGCAAATGCGGTCTAATGCACTGCCCTCCTCCTCGTTACACTGGCAGTGCGAGAGGAGACAAAAGGCACTTCGGTGCGTTATGGAAGTCCCAACACGGGTGTCATATTCCTGCAAACACGATAAGACTTTTCCAGGAAATAATCAAATCGACATTTTTCAAATTCCTGCGCCTATAGTACTGCTCGGCGTTATGATGGCGAGTGTCATTTCTCAGCTACTCGATATGGTTAATGGGGATGGCTTTGGTGTGAATGAAAACGCTGTGTGGTCAAATGTCATGGAAAAGACATATTCAATACCTTAATAGCTTTACATTGATTGAATAGAAAGCGAAATCGTTAATATTCACAAACAAGACGTGTTCGACTGTAAATTCGTTCCCCCTTTGTGCCCAGGGTCTTGTATGTTATGCCTTATGTGTCACACGAAAGACACCGATAGTCTGTCATTTGTCCCTGGACAGTTCATCCAGATTCCGTGATATGAGATAGTTGGCACGAATGCCGACCAGTCATCCATAATTGAAAATGATAGCTAAAGTGCTTTTTCGGCAAATCTACAAATTATGGACGAAATTGACAATAAGGAGTAAGGAGTAAGCAGCCCTTCCAGCGAACTCATAACATACTGCAACATAATGTTTTATACACATTTCTTTATGATTGGCATTTTGGTAGAACCTTTTTCTGCAAAAATTTAAATTTCCAGACGAACTGTAAACACCAGTATGCACGCCCTACATGTAAAGTCGACATCGCTTGTACTACGGAATATGCCCTCATGTAAAAAAATGCACTTTGTGAAAGTGGGGTTCCCCTAATGGCTCGTAGGCCATAAATAAATTACATTTTTAGGTTAGGCTTGGTTAGGCTAGCTAGGTTAGGTTAGGATAACCACTGAAAATGCAAAAGAACAAAAAGACATGAGTAAATGGAATATATTACGACAGCTAGGACAGGGGTTTTTCCTATTCACCGAAGATATTATAATAAGTCATATTTAATGTACTACAGTGTGACAGTGAGAGAGATATAATGATCCTTATTACTTTGTATTGAGTTGATCGTGCATATTATAAAGTATGCACTACAAAATATTTAATAAAATACACAGAAACATTCTGGGGGTAATGCTCCAAGGCTTAAGTGTAACTTCTATGACAAACTAAGTGGAGTTCCGCTATAATTCTGTCATGGCTTTAGTATACACTTGTGAATTTGTTCCTGTACGTTCTGCTCCATTTCATCGACTTGTAAACATATCATAGCTGTATGATATAGGTTGTGTGATTGGCAACTGTTTGCAGAGCCCAAAATATCCCCGCAACACAAGGCGACATAAAGACGATGTACTCGAAAGCACGCAGAATCAATTTGAACCGTCTAGGTCTTCATCGATTAAGAATATACACTAGACATTTTTGAAGTTGCGCTGTTTTTTGTTGTTGTTGTTGAAAAGATCAGCTTGTTTAATTATCGACTAGTTTGCTTCTTAAATTAATTCACCATGCAGTGCAATGCCATAATTGAAAAAGGCAATATCCTCGAAGGTAATTTGAATATTCGATATGCTAATTTTATATCTTTAAAGAAACCTGTTGCTAGTTGCAACTATATATACATTCTCGGGTTTGCAGTACAAAATGAAATTACAGTATCAAAAAATCAGCACCTGGTTATGAGGGATAATGGCTGCATGGCCTGTTAATTAATAAATTTGAATTTTATGAATTACAATACACGTATGTCGTACTCTTCGCATCGTCATTGTGTTCAGAGCGAGAGCCTATTTTACGAAAACTAGATTTTCTCATAAGAAGCCATTTTATGTATACGATATAGTCCCAGCTCCACATGTGCACAAAATATGTATTTCAACCACATTTGTCTAGTAGTCAAGAATGACACCTGGCCTAGTTGTCTGAATTTATCCATTTTGTTTTTTATCCCCTTTTTTGTGGTTTTTGAGTTAATCATAACCTATCCTAATGTTCATGTATACCAACCTAGGCTAACATTTACTGTACATGTAATTAATTTTATTTGCCCGTTACAGTGGCCAACTATCAGCCTAAGAGCCATTAAGAGAAGCCCACTATCTCATATATAGTGCTTATAATGTATATGCTTGAACCGGGTAGCAGCAGGACATATACCGTAGTTTAGCCACTATTTTCGCTACAGGTAGTATTTCAGAATGTTAATACTGGTGCTAAGTGGCAATGCTTAGCGCATCCCTTAGAAGCAGCTCCATAGTGGAAAACGATAAGAATAATCAGATTAAATGTATTTCAAGCTAGCAGCAAAAGTCGGAGAACATATTTTTATCCCAGTCAGGAAACGCAGTTAAGCCGAAATTGCAGCAATTTGCTCATAAGTATTTTTGTACGAATGCATATACAGAAGTGCACATGTACATGTATATCAAATGAAAAAACTCATAGACGGTCTGAAATGGTTTGAAGATACAATCCACCTACATGCATATACGGTATACAGATTGTCTCTTGATTCACGAAGGCATCCTGCGAGAGAAAGATAGCAAAATGTTTACTACTTCCCCTTACCATTTATGACTACTGAAACACCTTTTAATCCTCTTTCGGATGCTAAAACTGATTGATTAAAACCAATACGGTAGATTCGGATTGTTTCCTCCGCCAAATTGGATTTTATAAGCGGCACTTGGTAATTGAGGAGCAGTAAAAGGAAGTAGGCAATTAATTTCAAACCAAAACTTATCATGGACTCATAAATTCTCCGCTTTGCGTGCGAGGCGCTGCTGAGCTTGTGCTTTTTTTGCAGCGTGTTTTTGAGTCATTAGTTTTCTGTTTCTTCACGCAATTCAAGAAACATCCTCGCCAAACAGTTAAGCCCGGGCTTGCTCCGAGTTTATCATTTTCATCAACATCATCATCATCACCATCATTGCTTCATCATCCTCTTGTTTATTGCTCTTTGCTGTCGTCCTATTGATTTATGTTTACACGAGGGGGTTTGTAGGATGCCCACACCGAAATGCAAATTGGATGCCATGCTGCCTCCATCTCTGGAGATATTAAAAGTTAGCTCTTGTCAACGGGGGAGTTTGGAAAATGAAGAGATTTCAAGGGGGAGGACCACGGAGGCAGAATGGCAAAATAAGGGAAATGACGAGGGAATAAACGTCGGTGTGTGCTCGGGAGTCTGTTCTGGAAATATATACATGCTCATGTACGTCTAAGTTTTAGCGATGATCGTGCATTTCGTTATAGAGTTCAATAGCGAGGCATTAGCGAGCGAGCTAGGACCAGAATATGTGGAGTCGCTCGGTAAATAAAGACAGGATATGAGAAACGTCGACCTACATCGATCTCTATAAAACTGGCACGACTGATTTATTTTGTGCATGCCGAGCTTCATTTACCTTTGCTTAAAGCGGAGGTAAGAACCCGAGGCATACGCTAAACAAAATAACAAAATTCTGGGGCCTTTGATGTTCTTTTGCTTTGCTGGATTGGGCTGATTTCGACAATTTGACTTTATTCTTAACAGACGTTTGTTAAGTTGTTGTTGGGTTTGTTGTGTATCGTCTTTTTATGAAAATTTTGGATGAAATCCATCATTTTCTTGTTTTGTTTTAAAAAAAAGTCGCGTGAAAAATGTCACGAAATGACTGAAAAGTTGTCAGGGAATGTTAGGGATGTCGGCTTGAGAATACGACCAGCTCTACGACTGGGTTAATTCATTTAAAAAAATTAAATTTAGCACTACACCGTGCTTAAATAACCTATTTTTGCTGCAGCTGATAATTCTCGAATCCTGTACAAAATCCTGGTTGGATGTCGCCTAAAAGCAGGCAATCGGTATGCACTTCCGTGTGCCGCTGGTTTGCCACCGATCTGGGACAGAGCACCTAGCAACTTGAGTGGATCAAGGATGAATTCAAATATGAATTCTCTGTGTAAAATTTATTTTGGTGCATATTCCAGGAAATAAAGTATAATCCCAACTACTTTTTTGAGAATACATGGAGGCATTTTAAGAATTACCATAAGGATTGTCATTGGTGGGGGGTCCCTTGACATGCATTTATGTTGCATTTGTTGGTGAAAAGTGCATTTGATTGTGCATAATCATAAGTTTTTTTTCAGTATAGAAACTATGGGAAAGTTGGCTTCTTCTAACGACTCGTAGCTGGCAGTGATTGCCCTTCGTTAGGGCAGACAAAATAAAGAAATTGAATTGTTAGGGTAGTATTATCAAAAAATGAAATACCCAAAAAAGAAAAAAAAATTTCGACAGCCGGGGCTGGTGCCATTCTGGTCTATTATGCAAGTAGCAGATTTACATGTACGGTAATGTACATACAGTTTTTTTGTAAACATTTGGTGTTGGGCATATACTGGGATACACCTTTTATTCCATATTCCGAAGGGAGCTAGAATTCATTTCCGTCTGTACTTTATTTGCCAAACCCTCTTTCGTGAATAATTCTGAAGGTACTTAAGAAAGTGATCAAACCCAAGACATCAAAAGTGTTTCAACTCGTCATAAGCATAAAAATAGTTATAAAAAGTATTTTACACATGCAACCACTGAGGTGTTGTTGTACATGTACATGTAGGTCTAAACTGTAAGTAAAGCGACACCATTTTTGAAAAGCCCGATCAAGAATTCAAACCGCGGGGTGGGGTTTTCCGAAATCTGCTACAGAAAGATTGAGTCCCGAGATTGACTGTGACTTCAGAAATAATCTCTCGCTGTCAGCAAGTTGTATTCCAATTTGTATTTCGGTAAACTGGTGAGTAATGAAATGTACAGCGCGAGATAAAAGTGCATTTGGTTCATGCATCGATTTTTGGATCCACGCTTCATATTCTCCGAGTTGTTTTTGAAACATTTAAAATTGAAGATATTTTCTTCGGCACTCCTCGCCAATGAAAAGCCACGCAGCAATCTTGTCAATATTGCGTGCCGTTTCGTTTCTGTCCATAAAAAGCATCTTTCCACACTGAGAGAAATGTAAACCAACTTCGCCACATTCTTACAAGTGAGATTTTTTTTGAACTTAACAAAAGAATATTATGAAAGCACCAGATCTTTGGAGCTGAGCAGCCAGAGGATTTAACCTGCTTGCAACTCAAGTCTGCAAACACAATGCAGGAGCTGCTGATTTCCCAATAGCTACTCCTGCAAGGTCCCCGAATGATAAGTTTCCATTCTTGATGCATAATTTCGAGTTCTGCCTGGCGTCGTTTTTTATCATCGGTTTCATTTACCGATGAGGGAAAAAGGTTCCAAATGAAGATAACGTTTCTCAAAGTTGTTTAAAATGCCTTTGCCATCTTTGTTGTGGCAACTGCTCTGGGGGCTGGTGTTGGGGTGGGGGATTCTAAAGTGAATCGATGATATGTCGAGGGAAGAAATTTACTCTTAGTTGAAAGCAATTAGAAAGGAAAGGTGAATAGGAGCCGAACAAGTCAGTGTGCTTGTTACCGGTTAATGGCTGCGAGTTGTTGTCTTTCAAAGACTAAAAGGTAAGTTGTAGCTGAGAGAGTGAGGGATTTTGAGGTTGCTATAGAGGGACAGGTTCTGATTCCAAGTTTGTATGCTTGGGGCCCACCCACACAGTGTTTGTTCCAGAGTGAGGTTTGCAGAGTACCAAACCTCTTTTCTTGGGCATTATGGCGGAGTAATCGGTTTACTGTATGCCATGGCCAGCTCAGTGCATTGGGTGGCTTTCCATCATTTTACCAACAACTATTGTTTTCAAAACAATGGACTTTCCTGAGTTCATTTTATACTTTCCCACCGCTGCATTTGTTTTACCTCAGGGTGATTGACATGCCCACCTAATTATGACTAAACGGACATTACGAAGTCCTATGATTTTGGGTCATTGTCCGCCATCAAATGGAGACATGGATTTCATTTAGCCTGATGACCTTAGATGACATGCAGAGCCGCAATAGATCAATGATGGAAGGGATGCAAAACTACTACAAATGCATTCATTTTGCATACATAAATCAAAGTACGCATGGACTAAATGCGAATATGGTTGCTTGTGAATCTCTGGCCATTATTTGGATATTCATGTATCTAGTCTAAATCGATTCGGACGAACATGGTTGAAGCGAAATAATAACCACGAGAAGTCAGTTTGTTCTGACTTCGACAGTTAAATACTCTGGCTGTACTACAGAATAATCCCTGTTGCTGCAATGCTCTGCCATAGATACAATGAGAAAGTGGGCTTCTCGTAATGGCTCGTAAGCTGGCAGTGTTTGCTTGCGGTTAGATGATGCCAAAGAAAGAAATACACGCTTCATTTAGTTTAGATCATGTTAGGTCAGGCCAACATAAACGCATGACTCACAATAAAAAACAATCCAACAAAAATCGTGAAAATAACATTGAAAGGATAAAGTGACAGCGCTCCTGTGTACTAGACAAGCAGGATTGAAACGTACATATTTCGTGCACAATAGAGCAGGAAATATTATCTAGTACCTGTATATCCAAAATCTTGCAAAGTACACGCAATTTATAACTGATGTTAATGTGAAAACTTCATGGGTGGTCTATGTACACTAGGCAATTTTCATGGTCACAAAGTTTGGTTATTTGAAATAGGGATTGAAACAAACTACTTTTCATGGAAGTTTGATACACCGATTTTGACTAATATGCTCCTTGACTGAATACAAATGGAAAAATCATGGAATTGTGTATTACGTAATTATTGCTTTTGTTTCGGTAGTTTCCCTTACTCCTCCATTGCCCAACATAGGAAGGCTTGGACCCATTTTTTTCTCTTCCATCAGCCACTCCTTTTCGGCATGTTTTCGATGAGAATGGCTCTCCTTCCATCCATTTTCGACGTCTTCCCTACACTGGTTTCTACTCGTCGTAAATTGGCTTGTGGCTGCCACACACCAGATTGGATCTGCTTTGCCAATGACGTGCTGCGGGGCGCGCACTGCCTGTTATAGGAGCTTTGCAGTGTTATGTAATTTCACTCTCTCCAAGGAACATCAGATGATATCAAGCTAATGCAATGGGCGAAGGATGCTCTGAGAAACTCCAAAGAGTGAAGAAAGGTTTCTCGTTGAACTCCTTGCTGCATGGGGAAAGAATAGAAAGTTTAGTGCTGGCGTACAGCCGTGCACCAAATTTCACTCGAAACTTAGGCACTGGATGTTAGATGGTTTCCGAAAATTGTTTTCTTATAGGCAGCTATAGTAAGCACTGTATTATGGCTATTGGTCTTCTTGGTTAATTTATCACATCCACATATACATGTACATAACGTAAAGCCCAGGTTCCATAATGTACATGTATTTGACCACTGAAGATGGCATTTCGCTTGTTATTTCAACTTACTGAACTAACTGTAGAGTGGACGTTGTATTGTAAAATATAGATACATGTAGAAGTAGCAGATTTTCCCGTGGGATATTCCTTTCTATCTACATTATATGCCTCCCAAACCTGCAGGATAAATTACCCAAAATTACGTAAAATGACATACCTTTACATTGAAATACACAAACGGTTCACTGTAAATTTAAGGTAGTACCATACACTCTGTAGAAAGTGATGTCAGTGTGTACCGATCTACTCTAAAATAGTCTTAACAGAATATTTAGTATTAGATTAAACCATTTTGGCTTATACTATAGTATAATGTTTACCTGAATTGGGCAAAATAAATTTTCTTATAAGTGGATTTTAGTAAGAAGGATTTCTGAGAAGCGGTCTTTGAGTAATGAACAAAAAAGTTTGGAAAGGATTGGTTTGTGCTCATTTTCATCAAATGTTATTATAATAAGGATTCAATAATATTAATTTTCCTGCCATTTCCCTATTTTGGATTTAGTTAGTCCATGCATTTGGGTAATCACCTTCTGTGTATATTAACACCCTCATCACATAGTATCACTGAGACTGACTGTGTTGTAATTAATAGAATAGACCAACCATTTTGATGTTTATTAGTTAACTTAAACGCTAGTTAATTTTGTCTAATAACGGTAAAAATGAACACCAAAATCCCTCTTACATGTACAGATTCTCGCGTCATGCCTGTAAATTACATTTCACTGTTCATCAATGAAAATTCCACTTAATTGCCTTTTTTAATACATTCTATGTGAAAACATAACCACTTTAGTTTGAACAGACTCTGTCTTTCATCATGATGACGAAGGCAGTTTCCCAAGTTGACTGTTATCAATACGGGTATAATATTGCTCGATTACGCTGGTGCTTTGTACTGGGTTCACATTGTTGTCACATTTGCATCAACATTCAATAATCAATACGTAGGCGTTATTAATTCCAGCTAATTTGAAATAAGTCGGTATGGGGCATTGGCCGTGATATGCCGCTATTTTTGTGCTTATCCTGTTTTCCGTAGCGCCTGCGTATTGTGGGCAATAATACGTCCCAATAAGAGCATATGCAATTGCAATTTGCCAACGTGTTTTCCTTCTTTTTTGCACTTACTGCAGCTGCATGCCCTGCCAGCACTTATTGGTTGATCTCGAGCATTTCCCACTGTATAGCTCTCAATAGATTGCACATCTGCTTTTGTATGGGTTTGTGGTTGTTGCACGGACCCCAACTCGCTATCAACACTCGATCACTTTTTTGTCATTGAAATTGCCAAGGCGAAGACGTATAAGGGAAGCCAGAAGCAGAAATATTGTTGAACGAGTCAAACACCCCACGCATTGTTGGAAAGGTGGAAAAAATAAGGAGAATTTGCTCTATGAAATACACTTCTTTCAATTGGTCACCTCTATGTCCTAACTGCTACATCAACCAAAACAGACGATAGACCGATAAATATTGGTGTTGTGACAGGGCTACTAGACTGAAATAACCGACTAAATTATTGAGCACACCTGGAAATACAGTTGTATTGCAGAAAAAATGATATTAACTGACTCGACTGTATGCTATGTATTCTGCATTTTCATCTTCCTTTCTGGTTAGTTTTTGTTTGTGTTATTTGAGACTTGTTCCATATTTGCACACATTTTCATGATGTCATCCCTGCGCTGTTAGCAAGATTTTCCAGCGTGCACATTTCATAGCACAATTAAAAGTGCAACATAGTCATTCTAGGTAGCTTAGAAAGTTCAGAAATTTGCTACAGCAGAGACGAAACTGGTTCATTTCAGGACGTGTTTGTTTTCAATCCTATGTAGGGGGAAATCGTACTGACTACCAGTACATCGAGGTTTTAACGTGTAAGTATAGGTGGAAGTACCGATCGATCAAGCCAACAACAAAATTAGTTAATATTTGAAATATGCGCGTCTGGAAACGAAAATACGCAAAATAATGTACATACCCAATGCTTTCGTTAACTATCGCGCATAAGGGGTAACACCCTGCTTTTAATTGTTCCGTTAAATTCTTCGATTTAACAAAATCTGCTGAACAAAATTGCTGACCCATTCTTTCATTACTGATTTCGTTATCCGATTCGGAAGTCGTGTTTACACTCCGAAAACATTTGTCATACATTTGCGTTTTGCCGCATTGCGAGGGAAACTGCCTGGCTTGCTTTAATTTCTCACTTTTGCAGTTTCTAGCTATAACCTAATGGTGCCACTCTGTGAAATTAATGGTTACGGAAATTAACAGTAGTTTGAGCACTCAGATATTGCAGTTTGATGAAGGTGGGATGAACCATGCTTAGAATGTCATGTTTATCGCTGCCATATCTTATGTTTAGCGGAAATCAATAAACAATAGTTAATTAGCTAAACGAATTCTATTAACTTAATAGCTCACGTTCCCTTAAGGAAAATACAGTATGGTGAGAGCCATTTAAATCAAGAACATCCTGATATTGTTTTAGTACAAGAAAAACTATTACAGGTTTCCCACAGAACCTGAGAATCCTGAGGAATTTTGAATTTTTTCAAAAAGTGCCCAACCCGGCTGATTTGGTCCTTCTATTTGGCTTCATTATGTCAGTATCAAAATTTGCCAGCGTAAAATAAAATTCCGAGCTTCTGAGTACTCCTAATTAAAAAAATCTCTAAGTAAAAATAATTTGATGTTGCGTGAAATCCTTTATTTAAAATACTAGTAATTGTCGGGTAAGGGGAAAATAAAAATTTTAACCGGGGAAACCTCGTCCTAAGTAAGTCAAGGGATTTTTTGTTTCTAAAGCTGTGGGAACTCTGTTTTATAATGTCGATTTTTCTTTTGCAATTATGGCGATGTTTAACTTTTGTGGATTTGATTGTTAGACCTATTAGGCTGTAACGTCTGTATAACTGGATTGGCGTTAATTTTTCTTCAGAATGATTTGTAGCTAACAAGTTCAAACCATACATTAGTGGTCCAACAACGTGACCTTGCTTACACTTAGGTCTGAGAGACTTGAATTGCATTTTCTTTATGGATTATGTGTCTCCTATAAGCCTAAGGAAGCGAATTGCATTGCACAACTGACCCGCTTCCAGTTGACTGACAGACTGCACCAAGATTCATTAGCCAAAACTGTGGGCCTTGCACAGACAGCAGGAAAATTGTGCCATGTGTCAGCAAAACTGTCAATTTGGCGAATGTTACGATACACGTTTTTCCTAAATTAATTAACGACACGTTGATCGATACGTGTCTATCATCCCACAGGAGCTGGTTTTAAGCTCGTTTTTTAAAGCTGGACAAGCTTTTTAGCCCCATCTTTGCACTTGCAACGCTGTTTATTTTTAATGCAGAATGTTTAAGACCATAAATGAAATAACGAATTTAATCCATTACCGGTTGGTGGCTAATGCGATTCCCTCGATGACTGTAACTGTGCAACGGCCCGCGAAGAAAATAGCTGTCAGATTGGGTTTTCCTCAATTGGAAATTGAATCAGACAGACAGAGTTGTTAATAGTCCTCAGGGTTATTCCACGTCAAATCAGCAAGATATCAAAAAAGCTATTTACCAACATTGCCACGTCATGGTGAACCCATTTAGCTACTGCTGGAATTTTGGACGCCAAAACTATGGGCTTGATTTCAGGCTGATGAAATTAACCTTAATTGTAGATGAAACCGATTAATTTATTTGAAGTAGTCTACTGGTATGATTAATAAAGCCTCCTGAATACGCCCGAATATTACATTTCTGATTCCCTCGAAGAACTTTCTAGGTTCTTATAGTTTGAGGCAATTTGTGAAATGCAGTTCCACGTGGGCTTGTCTTAATTGTCTAAAGCTCATCTAATTTTTTTGCAGACATGGTTACTGCAGTAAACACATTATTTGTATAAAATTATATATTCATTGAATTAAATTATACCGTGGTGCTGCTTCGCTCTCTTCAAAACGAGTCTTCTGCACGCTAGATCCTGAAATTGGGATAAAAATATAAGTTAGATTCCTCATGAGAATGATGAGAGGCTATTTACATATCTGTGCCCCTGGTTGGGTACATTTCCAAAATAAAATAAAAAACATTTTCTGATTTTTAAGGATGCCTCACTGATTTAAATGGATGTTTTCCTGGACGAGAAATAGAAATTCGATCAGAAATTCACGGTTGAGTTTCGCTTTGTTATGCAGCATGTAAATATGACTTGCATCTGACGATTTTAATAATTCAGATAATCTATAGTTTTGTTGCTATTTGCAACCTCGATTGAGATTCCTGCAATATCTGATGTTCTGGTACGGTCAATTTTGTCTATCTAGTGTACGTATTTTTGATTCCGGGTTAAAGCAGAACACGAATTTCAAAATCTATATACATAAGTGCGTTTTGGAAGAATCTATCTTATCTGTAATTCCCTTCAGTTTTCTCCTGCATTATGCATGTATAAAGATAAAATTATAGGATGTCAACGTCGTTTTGGGGATATGAAGCTCGATCAAGATGCGAGGTATATGTTTCTGGTAAACAATCATGAATTAGAGATATAGTTTTGTACCGAATGGAGAGATTTATTTACTCTTCGTCAATCCTCTTAAGAACGATGTAAGATGTATTTGACTTGGCTATGGTTTATTCGAAGGGAATAATGAATGAGGTCTAGGACGATATTTACCAATACACAATTTTGGCGTTGTCTGGATGTCCAAACATACTGTATCTCATTTGGAGCAGAAACCTCGATCATGAACTGTCAACATACATTTACATGTACGTCAGCAGCTCTTTATTCGACCCTCAATTATTGTTTTTTTCAAATTTGTACGAGACTTTAGGACAGGTTCCTTCGTGCTTTCTGCATTTCTCATGTAATGTATTTAAAGCCTGACTAGAATGTGTTGAAATATTCCATGGGGAACGTTAAAAAAATACGTCATCACTTTGCAACCACCTGACGACAATTAGAACAGAAATTGTCAACTTTGTCTTATGAAAGTAACAATTTAGCTAATGCTAAGATAGCAAATTCTCCTAGGCAAAATCTTTTGTAAACTGGATCACAAAAATGTTAGTACCTTCAATGTGAATTTTTTCACGCAGCATTCTGTGTGAAACTACTGAAATTTTTAAGATCGTTTTCGATGTGCGATGGAACCTCCCATCACGTGACAGTGATTGGGTTAAGAGAGCACACAATGTTCAGGCAAGTCCTGTTCGAGAAGCATTTGGCATTTGCCCCGACCAGGCCATTGTTTCTACCTGATATTTGATATAGTTTTCATCCTCTAAAAGCCCGCTGCATGCCATGGCTCGTTATTATTTATTCGATCTTTAATAATGCAGGAGAACTGAAATGGATTTTGAAGTCGGGGTTCAGCATCAACCTGACATTTCGACGTTTTCACATTAATCTTCAATGGGTGTACATTTTCACGCTCGCTAATAGACTAATAGTCGAAATACCTTCGAATAAAACTAAATTTAGCCTCGATGAATTGGCGTGGAGCTCTGAGGATTCATCGGGATGGCGTTAATTGGCATTAGCGCTCAAAAGTGTCTGGCACATGCAATTGTTGATTATAGCGTCCCCATTCCCATTGGGACAGGGTGGATCTCGATCGTTGGCTAATTCCTAATGATCCATGAATGTCCTATTGACAGCCACCATTTGTATAATCCGCTCCATGGCCTAGTTGGAACCTGCAAGAGGAGATGGGAAAGGAAGTCGGGCTTAGCGCCAGTGACAATCGACTAATTCCACGCTTTTTTCTTCTCTGAACCGAATTCTAGATCCACCTGTAATCGAAGAAAGGCCGAGGGATCAAATCGCCGTCAATGGAGGGATAGTTGCCTTCTACTGCAAGGCCAGGGGCAACCCCAGACCTCGCCTGGAATGGAGGAAGAACGGCAAGAAGGTGTCCATGACCCGCCACATGATCCAGAGCATTCCTGGGGGATCCGTCTTGAGGATCGAACCCGTCAGGTTCGGAAGGGACGGGGCACGCTTCGAATGCGTGGCCGAAAATGGAGTCGGGGATGCGGTCACCGCGGAGGCCACTTTAACCGTCTTGAAAGGTGGGTGCAACTTTCTTCCTACAACGTTTTTATGCATGTAATAAGATTGACAAGTGCCTTGTTGTCATGAAGATCGGGGTTGTGCCAGATCAGTGTTTCTCAAAGTGCTCGTGTGTTTGGGGGAAAGGCCAGGGTGTCTAGCGGTCATGGAAGTCATTGAAAAGTCATGAAGTGAAATACAGGTCATGGAAGTCATGGAAAAGTCACGAAATGAAATGAAGGTCATGGAAGTCATGAAATGAAATGCAGGTCATGGAAATCATGGAAAAGTCATGAAATTTGCATCAGGGTCATGAAATTTTTTTCCTATGGTTGATTCATAAAATAAAAATTTGGGTTAAAATTTATCATTTGTTATCCAGTATCGCGAAGTAATTAGCGTTTTTCTGTCCAATAATCATGCCATAACGGTGGTAGAGAATGTTTCTGTCGTGAAATTTGCAATACCAAATGCAGTAGACACACTAACTAATAAACAAATTCAATTGTAGATGAAATTGTCATGGAATTTGCAATACCAAACCCATTAGACAACCTGTATAAGAAATTCAAGTTATACCGTATATTAGAAGTTCCACCAGACCTGGAAAACTTGGAAAGCCTTTAATCCTGTGATTGTCAGGGAAATTGGAAAGGCATGGAAATGTCAGGAAACTTGAAACATTCATCTTTGGGGAACCCTGAATGAGGTAATAACCACCGAATAAATTGGGTGTATGGATGAAAACCCACCCAACCCCACAATATGGCCCACATTTGTCAGGGCATGCTTATAACACGTTATAAATAAGCAATTAATTTAGCATTCCCTACATTGGCATATTCCCTAGATTTTTGCATTTTCAGTGGTCAGGGTGGTCAGGAAAATTTGTTGTGAAACTTGGCAAAGTCGGGGAAGTTGAAAATTTCATCTCTTATTTTTTTTTCTCTGAAAAATCAATTTTAGAGATAAAAATATAATGGCATTGCTCGTTTAGTTTGGAAGACAGGCACAGAAAAAGAATAATCTCTAAAATCCATCAATTTCAATGAAGCGTGCCTCCTTTTTGTTTCTTTATTATTAATATTTTTTCGAAAATATTTTAATTAAAATAAGCTTAAAGGCAGATTTTGAAAGCGTTTTTTAAAACTGTTCTCTCAATTATTACTATTGCTAGACAATTTGTAATAGAATTGTGAGACAAACTCCATCGTTTTTGATCGATGGAGTTTTTTTTGTAACGTTCCTAGGAAAGCCAGACAAGTACAATGTAAAACTTCGTGTAGATTGAATTCACGGTGTAGTTACTTTCTGTATACTTTTAAGTAAAATATCAATAAACACTTTCCAACTACTCGGTCAGCTAAAAGGGAATTCGCGACGACAACAGGTTTGGGAAACACTGAACTAGACAATGCATTATGCAGCACTGTCGACTGTCCCTGTTTTGGGAAACATCACTGTCTCCTATTTAACCTGCAACGCAACCAATTGAGTGAGAAACGGTTCTGGTATCGGCGAAACTCTGATCTTAGTAATGGAAGGAGAAATTTGATGCTCCGTTGCATGCAAGTAAACCAGGCAAAGAATATTTGGTGTGTAAATGTCTGCAGTCTGACGCAAATGTACTACAGGCACCCCCTTAGTTCCAGACAGTAGTTCTGTCTCGTTAGCTCGATTAACAAGTACGAGGCCTCATCCTTGCCAGCCACTGGCAACTGGAGAGTTTTCGTCTAATTATTAAATTCCTGAAAGACATCAAAGAATTTACAAATGTGAGATTCGGGGAAATTAAAACCAGTTGGAGAATCTAAATGACATTTTCTGGAAAAGTGGGCCTTCGTCTCGTGGCTAGAAAAAAATCAAGCCCAAGTTGTAGTTGTTCAGAGAAACTCCAGCTTAATGAAGAATTTGCAGACATTCCTGTAGGTAGGCAAAAGTAATTATGAAGGCTGCAGTAGATTTAAGCTGAAAGGATGGGAACAAGAGCTAGGCGATATTCAAGAATCGTTTAGAACCGTTAAAGTCTGTTGGCCTTGTCGTATTTGGAAGGAAATACCGATCCACACGTTTCCATGTTAGTTTTCTAATGCAAGACAGTTATACAAATAACTTCAGAGCGACTTTTCACCAATTGGAAGTGCTCTTAGTTTTGATATGTTTGCATGCAGACTGGAAGTTATAACTTTCAAGGTGCTTTATTGTTTTATTGCATGGAACTGCGCACAAGAGTGTGCATCATCGTGATTCTCCCATGTGTTGTATAAGAACATTATTTTAAGTGATGCTGAATAAGTTATGATCAATAACTTTTAAAGGTAAGCAAATTTTTATCCGTGAACCTGTATATTGTTCTTGGTGAGTGTCATACCGTCAAAAAGAAAAAGCATTGAAAGTATAACTAGAGGTAGATTCTGGGGAAAACACAAGTTTTTAAGCCGCCATCTTGAATATAAAATTGTATGCAAAAATGTAAAAAAGATAAGAGTGGGTGCTATCGTACATGTTGGGGTGAACGCACCAAAAATATCAGAATATCGTGCATACTTATTGCAATTTCGGGGTAATCCAACATTACAGACACCTGGTAACTTCGGGAAATATGTGCTGTTGGTAACCCAAAAGTACATTTGGCTTTTCAGCCTGTTACTGTAGTTCAATGAGTTCAATGACAATTTAGCATACACAACATGGATAGTGGTAGATAACGATAATAATAATAGTAGATGTGAAATGAGAATGGCGTTTCTTCGATGCAGAGCTTATTGGGAAAAGTTGTGGCTGTACATGTACATGCATATTTGAATTCTACTGTACTCGTCGAGTAAAGTTCAATGACACCTTTGCCAGTTGCCAGATTTTATTCTTATTCTTTCATGCTTTTTGTTTCTGGCGCTGTGTGAAAGTGGGATTCTCCTACATGTAACGGCGCGTAGGTTGGAATTGCATGGCCGCTATGGGCAGCCACCTAAACCGTGCAACCAAAATTTTTTATTTCAACTCTACTCTCGCAGCTGAGTTGATATAGAGTTGAATTTAAAAACTAATACTTGTTTGGAGCAGTGTATATTCAAAGTTCTCATTCACCAGTTGATACAGAGTTGAATTAAAAACAATATTTTCTTGGTGGAAGGTATAACTAAAGTTTGATTTCTGCTGGACGGGTAAATTTCAATGGACGGGTAGAGTTCAACAACACGTTTGGTAGTTGCCAGATTTTATTCTTTAATTTTTATACAGTTTGTTCTGTGCACATTTGCTGTAGGGGGCTGATGAGATACTAGAGAGTTTGCGCTCCACGTATAACGTGAACGTGACGCCAATCTTTTTTTAGCATTGCTGATGAATGGGAGCAAATCACGTGACATTATCCACGTGCGCGTTCACGGTCAAAAACTGCGTT